>CABFOV010000474.1:97599-116648 GCA_902141375.1 Timema poppense
TACACCGAACCGACTTCCACGTTTCCTCACCGAGACAACAAATAAAAATAAAAATTTAGAGTAATTTGCCAATAATATGATCACATAGACGTCCTTAGCACCACCGGGGACTCGAACTAAAGGACACCTTTCCCGCCCTACCGATAAAATAAACAACCATGAACGGCCTTTCACTCCACTAGTAACGACAACTGGTAGGCCTCAGATTTTTGGTGTTTCCACTGCTCTTCTCGCCTCTGCGCTTGTCTTGCACCCCTCTACCCCCCACCCTCCCCACTTTACCCTTTTAGTGCTAATTTTGGACCAGTTGGTTGCTGTGTGTCTTCTTGAGAAACGGCCAACTCGTGGGATAGAGAAGCTTCATCTTAACTGCCTGAAGAAGAGCCGATCGGCACCAGCATCAGTTAGGAGAGACAGGCTTAACTACACTAGGCAGAACATTTAAACTTCATATCGGGTACAGTCGTGGTGAACCAAATATACGAACTGACCACGTTGGTAGACACATGGACTAAGGCACCAGTCACTTCTGGTCTGGCTTGTAAGGGAAGGAAAGGCCAGGGTGTAATCCCAACCAAGGTTGATTTTTCCATTGGGGTTTCACCCTCTTCCTTCTCCCTCTCCCCATACTCAAATGTGGATACATTTCATATAAGTTCTACTTTTATCATATTTAGCCTTGTTAGTGTAAAATATGAGGAAAGCAAGGATGGCTAGGAAGATCCGTTGCACCTAAACACACGTTCATCCCCCAATTAACATACAGTAGCTCCATGGGTTCTTTGGTGCTGACTGACAGCTGACAGCTTTGAAAAGTTACCAGACCAAATTATGTATCCCTACGCCGAACCATATTATCTACAAAAACATGTGTTTAGCCGCTTTCACTTCTGACAGTCAAAATTTAGGTATATACCTAAATGTTGACTGTCAGCTGTGAACTGTGAGCTGTCAGTCAGCACCAAAGAAGCCATGGGGCTACTGTACATACCTAAACGTACCGTTCCCTTACGGGGTAGGCAAGAAACTGTACATATAGTTATAAAAAAAAATCAATTCTTAATCCATCCTCCCTAACTTTCTCCACACTTTCCTATCCTTGATATTCCCTTCGTTTCAACAACATTCTTACAACCTGCCTCGGTGGCGTAGTTGGCTAACGCTCTAGTTTCGTGTTGAGCCAGACTGCTGGAGACGGGGTAGTCGAGGTTTTAATCTCGGTTGGGTGAACTGGGGTTGGTTTGTCCTAAATGGTTTTACACTCTCCCTCCACGCAAATGCGGGTTAACTTCCTCTATATTGAACCTTCCCAATTCCTATCTCATTGGCGTGATTAGTAATTAAGCATATATCCCGAACGGATAGTAAGACGCGGTGCCAAACAGAAAATAAAAAACATCCACACACTGAGTCATGCATGCACTTTTATTCTTTAATCTCTTAAAGTTTCTCTTTTTTATACATTCGCTTACAACATATAGCCAAGTCATACATGGTCTACCTCTTTCTTTTGATCTACACACTCTACCTTCATATATTAGCTTTGTCACTCGATCCACAATCATCTTTCTCAACACGCCCAAACCAACGTAAGACACTTCTTTCACATTGAGCTTTTGGATTCCTTTCAAACCACACTCCCTCACCACCCATTCATTACTGACACTACCCATACTAATTTTTCCACAATACATTTCTTAGAAATCACATTACAACCTCATTAACCTTGCTCTTGTGTTTCTCGTGACAAACAGATTATTCCTAAAGTCGCAAAAATCTGTTCATCGATTTAACCACAAATGACTCTCCAAAACATATATTCGTTTAACAACATGGCTTATAACGAAGTGTGTCTGCATTAGCGGGGAAAAGATATTTGAAACACACAGTGATGAATCACATGTGAAAAAACTACTACCCACATGCACCCTGGCCGAGATTAAAATCTAGAGTCACCGAAATCTAGTCTATAAATGGTATGGTATTTTTAAATAAACTTAACAAATGTTAACATCGAGGGAATATATTTGCTATTAAATATTGTACTCAAATCGAATCAAATTAATTACACTGAACATTTTCGAGCTAAAATCGATGATTTCGATTACTAACATTTTTAAAGTTTTGTAAAAATCTTCGAGTTGAGTTTGAACAAAAATAAAACTTGGTACTCAAACTTTAATTTTTGAATACTGGCACAGCCCTACTATGTTTACTACCAACATTCTGAAACCGTAGTTCAATTTTAACTGTAAAAACTAAGGGTAAAATGTGATTAACGTTAATTTGAAATAACTAAACCACCATTCATCTGGACAAGATGAAATATTCGCCCCATGACACTCGGCTGGGATTTAATCCCACTCCCACTGATTAGAATCCGATAGGCCTATATTATTGTAACGTGGTATTTGACTGCATATTTATTTTATAAACAAAAATATATGTATTCAAAGAATATGATATAAATGTTTGACGCCGTATTTAATAATATATGTGCTGTCACGTTTTCAATGTTTCTATAATATAATATGTGACCACAAAATTGACTTGCTGGTTTAATTATCTTTGGTCAAGCCACTGTGAGTGTGATTGTCTCTCAAAATGTAAAGTAAACCTGTGAAACTACCGTGGGTTCGTCCATGGGCTATTAGAGTACTATAGAGGAATCACTATCTTCTCGATAAAAAAAAACTTTAAATTGAACCTATAAAATCGAAATTAAAATATTTTTCAATAGATCATTGAATATTTTTAACATTTTGCTACCAAAGAGAAAACACACTTTAAGAAACACTATAAATTGGGAGCAAGTGAAAAAATAATATTCTCTTCATACTTTACAGACACACCTAGCCACTCTTTTTGATTAAAAACTCTAGCACGTGTTCTATAACCTGTTTTATTTTAAAAAATGTAAAATATTTTATTTTATAGAAGATCTTAAATAGATCGCCAAAGATACATAACATTTTTAAGGCAAAATAACTTGTATAAAATAAATATGACTGTGTAAACCGCTCTCACACTAGTCCCGTGAGTACTCTAAGGTCGTCTTCTTTACAAACGCCGCTCCTACTAAAATGACGAGAATTCCGAGGACAGGAGCCGGAGCTCTCTCTTGGCACGGTTGAGCGAGACGGGCTTTATTTTTACAACCTGTACACTCGTGGACATATTAGTTTCCCGCCGCGACGCAACGCACTGGTGCAAACCTATCATAACTCTGTCAATATTGCGGACATTTCAAAGTCAAGAGGGCCGTTTTCCCAAGGCAGTGAAAGGCTACTTTACGACAGGATCTTCCCTCTGAAACATCTAAAACTGGGAATTTGTTGATAGCCCGGACGGTTAGTAAAACGCGGTGCAAAAAAAAAGATCCAAGATTAATATTTTTAATGTGTGCACTCTTACTACCCTTTCAAGCTGTCCACATATTTACACCAATGAGGAGGGTATGAATAAGGTAGAATGTAGATTAAATACACCCGCATTTTCGTGGAGGAAGAATGAGAAACCAATTTTTGGAGAAACCACCTTTATAGTACAGACAACCAAGAATCGAACTTCAACCTCCCCGCCACTGGCAGTCCAGTCTATTTCAAGACAGACACGTCAGATAAGGCGTGTCAATCTAGATCTATCATAAAGATCACATTAAACAATGAGAATAATAATGGGGCCACATTAAAATTAAATGGTACTGAACTCCGCATGGACTTTCCCAAGCAATTGTGTGAACGTGGAGATATTTACTAAAAAAATCGTAATATATGTCAAATTAAATAATAATATACACTAGCAAACCCGAACTATTTTTGACAGTGTATCAAGGGCTGCACATCTTATGGTTATCGAATTGCTATTAAATTCCCCATTTATAAATTTAGACTAATAAAATAGGTAAATATTCACTATTGAGTCTAAAATGATATAGATAGGATCATTGATATACAAATATTTCCTTTAAGAGGTTAAAGGAAAAAGAACATCAACTTTTTGAGAGACTTACTTATTTGCTTACTCTATGGATTTGGAGAATTATTACGTTAAAACTTTAGTATATCTGTACAACTAAAGTTCACAAAATTATACTAGTAGATTGGTCAATATTTCAGAAACAATTGGTTTTATAAAGATAAATTTCAATTAAAATTGTTTTATTTTTAATATTACTACAATTTTGCAATGAAAAATTATTTATTATTTCAAATAGTTGCGGAGACACGGAAATTTCTGCTTCTGTAAAGTACCCTAAAAGTAATTTTTATGGGAAAACGAGAGCTGCCATTTGGTTTGTAAAGTGCAACAATGCATAGATACTAAATTTAATAAAATTCGTTAAAGTAGATTTTGAGAAAAATCTATTTTATCTCTTTTTGCCCTTTAGTACCCTTCCCCTATTTTTAGGGTTAGATATCTAGTTCCAAAAGTCCTCTGGAGGAACCTTAATGAAAACCCCCAGATACCAAGTTTTAGCTTGAACGGTAAAATGGTTTCGTCTCTAGTACAAGATGACAAAGAGACAGACAGACGGCATCGCGAAAACCACTTTCTGTTTCAAGGACCATGAAACTTAGACATTTATCAAAATATCGAGTTCAATCCCAATATTTCTCTCTTCGAGGGGTCGGGGGAAATAAAAAAAATGTGTCAATCTTTTAAGTAAACATAATTTAAACTTAGTATCCTATTATTACAAAAAGAAAAGAGTAGGCCCATTATGTAAAACAATAAAACTAAACTTATATTATTTATCAAAACATTAAAAATATTTTATTTTATAGTAATGGTGTTAATTTCGGAAAATAAATCTTATGTCAAAGTAGTTTTTATAATTGCTGACAAATGTGTGTCTGTGACCGAGGTCTCTAGTGTGTTTGGATTCATTTTATGTGAGAAAACATCTGTATACGTATGTGCTGCCAAAAAATAACTTATATTTGGTACATAAATTAAACAATTTTTTAATAAATTGATCCACGTTGGAAAAAAAATAGTACAGATTTGGTAGGCCTACGCCATTTTCACATTCCAGGATCCTCCAAATTATATCCAATTCCCAAATATCCTATTTCGAAATATTGTATTTCCTTGATGATTACAAAACGAATAACAGGTAAATGTATGATGGTTCGTCATAAAGCCCACGGGCCTTACAAAATCATGGTCAGGGCCGCGTGTGACCCGCGAGCCACGGGTTTGACAGACCTACGTTAGACCATCCGACCACCGATGCGAGTGAAATAAGATTATTTATATGAATTTTAATAGGAGTCCTCACTACAAGCTAGTGCTGATGCATTGATATAAAACTATCCTCCCTATGATCTAGCCCTTAAATAAATCTATTAATAGCTTTTAGTGTTAAGCTTACCAATTAATAGAATATATATTAAAACCACAATGTTGTAAGAAAAACAAGTGCATACAGATAAATATAAGACCCCGCCCGATTTCTTGACTAAAAAGTCAAATTCCCTAATCGTGTAAACAGATTTTGTGACATTTTTAAAAATAAATATTTTATTTTATTTTACTTTACCCTATTTTAGTTGTATTTACAAACTTATAATGAAAACAAATTGTACGGTACGCCACATAAACTTTATCGCTTCTTTATCTATGACTGGAGATATTTACTTAAAACTCATAATATAAAGTTAAACTAAATAACATACATTGTTACAGATACTTAATAGAGAATAAAACATTATAGTTGACCAAAGAACATAAATGAAATAATATATATTCTTACAGAAACATGTTGAGAAAAAATGTAACATATCTGTTCACCAAAGAGAATAACAATCAACTATCCATTTCTCAAACCTCCATTTAAAAATGTATTTGTTCATATCTTGGAAACTATTGACTTTATAAAAATATACTTCAAATAAAAATCTGCTATTTTAAATAGTTACAGCTTCACAATGATAAATTATTTTGTATATTGAAGAGTTTTGGAGATATGATCAAAATCAGGGCTATTACCTGATGTAAAATACAAATTTTAAGCAATTTTAAGTAATTTTTCCGGAAAAATTAGTCGCATCATTTTGTTTGTAATGTTAAACAGTGTCTAGATATGGATTTTAATTAAAATCGTTATATTGGATTTTTATTTTAAAAAAACCTTTTTTCTCTTTTCACCCTTAATTTTAGGAGTGGATATTTAATTTAAAAAAAACCTCGGGGGAACATTATTAAAACCCAAGTTACCAGATTTTAGCCTGATTGGTAAAATAGTTTCGGCTATGTAAGCCAAGATACATACAGATGAGATCGTAAGCGCTATTCGGGTCATGGGGTCATGAAACGTTCATCAAACCTCGAATTAGATTTTATTTATTTTTTACTATCACAATGCGTCCTTTCTCTGAGGGGTCGAGAGAAAGTAAAAGGGGTCACACAAAACCAAAATATATAACCGAAAAATGTATAGTTTGTTGCAACAAAGTTTAGGCCCTTGGCCCTGTCGAGTGCAAGTCTAAAACCTATTTTGTGGGATGGTGGGCGGGAGGGTGAAAGGAGTGGCATGGCTTCACAACCAACCAAAGTATCCTTCCGCGCAACAAGAACAACAGGATCACGGAGAACGTAGATGGCGCTAGCTACCGGACAGGTCTTGCGGACAAATCATACATTTAGAAATATCCATTTTCTTGAGAACGAGAAATATTTTTATAGTAATATTTTCAACACCTCTTCTAAGATGATGTATCAATATTTATTAGGTGTTACATTTTCTTATTTTTTGTTATGTAGCCAGCAGTTTTCTATTTAAAAATGTCAAAATCATTGATAATTGATCACTGTTAAAATTATAGAGGATGCGTGTATATAAAAAGTATAACTTAATCAGCATGCTTCTATTTTTGAACAAATTGTTCCCTAAAAGAAAACTGCAAAACAATAAATATTCCTAAATATAACCATTTGTTCCCATGGCTCTGTATTTCCACGCCAACTGAAAAGGGCCACTCACCTTAATAAAATGAAAATTATTTAAAAACAAATCTAGATAGCTCTTTTAGCCACAAACGGAAACCGGTCGCATCTTCTTTATCTATCTCAACCGCGGATGCTCTGAGAAATTTTCACTAGTATGACGTACATAGCTATATACTCTGATTTTGGTATGAATGAACGTTCTAAAAGGCCTCTTATCATATATTACTTTAAACAAAGATGTTAGAGCCATTTATGCATTTTTTTTAATAATCAAACATTAGTATTCGCTAAATTACCCTAAAATGAATGTATATCTCACCAAAAACACATGCAGTGCTATTTGTCATGTCAAACACTCCACAGATATTAATTTAAAACAAAATCATTAAAGGGTTTTTTAAATGTGAATTTTCCAAAAATCAGTTATCAGTAAACTACCTTCAATTATAGGGCTAAAATAAAAATCAAGAAAAATCCCTAATGTATGATCATATAGCATCTAAATATCAGGTTTGAACAAAATCCATAAACACATTTCTGCTATAGTCTCTGTAAGTGTAAGATTTACTTTTTTGGGTTAGTAGTCGCACAAAACATCGAGGTTCGTCATAATCCTGAGGATACCCACTTCAGTGGCTAAATGGTCTAGGCGTCAGTTTAGTGTTATACTGGCTGGCTGATGACGGGGAGATTCGGTTTAAAATCCCAGTCGGGTACACTCATGTCGTTTTTTACTAAACGGTTTCCCACTCTCCTTCCACGCAAGTGTGGGTAGATTACCTTTAAAATGCTTCCTCGCTCATCCCTACTCTTTTAAAGTAATTATCATACGTAGGTATAACATGAACAGATAGTAAGACGCGGTGTGAAAAAAAAAAAATTGTGGTTACAAAATTCTCTAATTTTTTTTTTTTTTAAAGAGAAGGATCTTAAAATCAAAACCCAGCCTCTCAAATCGTAGTCAGCAATGGCACTGCCCGATATCCCTTCCAGTATCCATCTAAACCACTTTTCCTTCCCTCTCTCCTTGGGAACATGTAAGATTAAGATATATTCACGTAGTGACCTCAGTAGACGAATCAATACCTGGCGATGCCGCCTTTTGTGAGCTTCTGTTACAACTTTTTTACTTCTCTTGGTAACGGCTTATCACGTTCCGCGTCTAGATCCTTCTTTTATGGGCGAACATAGGTTTCATGATAAGCCGGTAACGACAGGCGCGCGTCTTGAATTTTTTGGTAAAGTAGACACACCTAGTCTTCTCCCCAAAATTGATCCCAACGTGAATTTTAAATATATTCCTGTCAAATATCTCGTTTGTTTAAGGGCGTGTTACATGCTAGAGCACTCAAACGCTTAGACGTTAGATTATTAAGAAGTTGTTTGATATTTTTAAATATCGTTTTCAATTAAATGTAGGTGAAAATAATCGTCAGGTTTCTGACCAGTTAAAAAGTTTTAATTTTGAGTCTAAAGTAAAAAAAAAACGAGAATCAACGACGCTTTACGCGAAAATTTATACTTCTTCGATCAAAGCAAAAGGATTATATGTTTTGATAGGGTGAAACCAGAATATTTTAAGATAACGTGGGATTGATTTATAGGGTTTTATTTAAGTTATCAAAAAAAATTAAACCCTTTAAACTTAAAATCTAAACTTTTTAAATAGTTAGAACTTTCACCTACATTTTGACGAGAACAATGTTAAATAAATGGTACGATGCACCACACTGACTTTCTCCCGCTTTGATCTGAAAATAGACATTTACTAAAAACTCGTAAGATTTGTGAAAGGAACTAATATATATATACATTGCTGTATAAATATTACACCAAAGATCATAAATGAAATAATATATACTCTTAATTACTCTATGGCATTAGGAACTAAGGGCACTTTTATAGTAAAATTGAGAAAGGAGAAACATATTTGTCCACCAAAGAGCATAAGAATCAGATTCATTTTCAAAGACCTGAATTAAAAAGTATATGTAAATATTTTATTCTGAAAATTTAAAAATGCCATCTGGACACGGGAATCGAACCCGGAACCTTTGGATTAATACGCCAATGCTAAGCCAAAGATCCCGGGGTCGATTCCCGTGTCCAGATATCATTTTTTAATTCTCAGCATATGATATCTAAATGGAGTAATCCTCACTAAAAGCATAAGTAATAGCTTTGGCTATTAGATTCTTATATATGTTTATATCTCAGAAATTATTAGTTTTATAAACATTTATTTCAATTAAGAGATGTTTATCTTTAATAGTACCACAACTTTACGATGCTAAGTTATTTCGTATCTTAAATAGGTTTCGCAGAAATGAAATTGGAAAAATTATTCCATATAAACTACACTCAAATTCATTTTCACGAGAAAATGAGAGTTGTAATTTTGTTTATAATTAATGAACAGTGTCTAAATATAAAATCTATCAAAATCGTTCGAGAAAATTACGAGAAAGTCTATTTTTTTTCTATTTTTGCTCTTCAGTAAATGATCCTTAATTTTAGGGTTGGATATCTAATTCAAAAAAAAAAAATACAGGGGGACCTTACGGAAACCCCAGATACCAAGTTTTTAGCCCAATAGGTAAAATATTTTCGGCTCTAGTCTACAGACAGACAGACAGACAAACAGATGGTATTGCGAAAACCACTATTTTGGTTTCAGGGAGTCATGAAATGTCACCATTTATCAAAATCTCGAAATAGATTTTTTTTTCTTACGATCCCAATACTAGTCTCTCTGAGGTGTCGAGAGAAAGTAAAAGTCTCAATCTATTTCATAAATAATCCGGTATTTCTAAAGGTCTGCAACGCTTCTCAGTGCTCTACCACACAGCACCCTTAAGTGGGGTTGGTTGGGAGGGGAGAAGGAGTATAATTTTATTCAGATGATGAACTCAACAGCTCTTTAATATTTGTCAAGGGTGTCCTAGAATGTAATGACAACTTTTTCTCTTCATTTAATAAGTCCCTTGCATAATGTTGCTATGTTCATGACAGATATCAAACAAATGTTGATGTAACCATGTGAGGAAAATTAAACTCTATCTTTCTACTGGAGAAATATTTTACTTTGGTCAAAAAATTTTTTTGCTACAAAAACTGCCCTTTTCTGGCGTTCCTGAGACACACACACACACATATTAAGAGAACTTGCATGAAGTAATTTTCAAAAATAGGGGTGATTATAGCTTAGCCACTATTAAGCGCTGGGGACGTTCAATAAATTTCATTAATAGTTGAATACTAGTGCAGTTACTCAAGTATTCGCCTCCTCCTCCTATTATCATATTTAATTCAAGCCAGTGATTGCCAGTACCAACACAAGATAAATAACTAAATATAACAAACACTTACAATGTCCTGGCAAGGTAGTTTTATTTTAATATATTTTACACTATTTTTAAATAACTAGCATCAGTAAAGAATAATTTCTTAAACCATATAATAATCGTTCAGTGATATAGCCCAAATCCAAATCAATGTTAATGAGTATGAATATTAAGACGTCAGTCTTGTCTAATCTGGTTTGCCGATGCTGGATAAGTCTGGTTTATAATCCAGGCTGGGTGTAATAAGTGTGTGTGTGTGTGTGTGTGTGTGTGTGTGTATGTATGTGTGTGTGTTCGAATAGATAGTTTTCTAATCTTCCTTCTCACAAATTCGGTTACATTCCTTATAAATTAAACCTTCTTCATTCTTGTCACATTTGTGTGATTAAATGCGTACAAGTTGACCACTCAGGATCCGATGGCTGTGGGGTCAAACCCAGCCGGGGTCGATGTGTTTTTCTTGAGCGATAAAAATCCTTAGCACAACTTCCTACAGGAGTCGGTCCCATGTCGATTGTGGCATGTAAAAGAACCCTGGAAGGTATGTGAAAAGGCCTTTACTGGCAAAGTTGATAAGCCCTTTCGCTCTCGCTTATAGAAATTATTGTGTGCTGGTATATATAATCAGTCGGTTCAGAAAGTCCACGTTAAATAACTCAACTAGATAATAAAATAAAATAATGGGGGAAGCCCGTTCGGGATGTTAAACAATGAATAGTAAACATATAATAAGCCCCTTATATTACTCACAAGGGTTTTTAATGAATTAATTTTAAGCTTCATCATAAGGAAGATATTTTATAAAAAGTTGGCCAGCATTTTGATGGAAAAATGAGGGTGGGGGGATCACACTTATATATATATATATCACACGGTGACCTGGCGGTCTAGGAGTAAGGTGTTGGACTTCTGGGCTGGCGGTCCGGGATTCAATCCTCGATCCCGGCGCAGATTTGTCTGATTGCCAAACCCTTCCTTCACCTCTGACAAGAAGTGTATTAATCACAACTTGTGAATGTGTGGAATGTAAGGCCTCCACCGTGGTTCGGATTCTACGTTAAACTGTAGGTCCTCCATTTAACCTCACAATCACCCTACCATTACACATTAGCGTAAGTGCGTATAACCCGAACGGGATAGTAAGACGCGGTGATAATAATAATAATATATCACATATGGGAGGACTAGCCTGTGCACTTGGATAAGATGCAAAACCATGACCTCCCCTTGAATCGTGATCAAGAGTGAGTCAGAGTCTAAAGTCTTAGACCCCGCAGCCACCAGTACGTATATAGCAACCCCCTCCCCCTTTCCCGCTATCAAGAACCAGCAATTCTTGAACATGCGCCACTATGTATTTCTTTACAGTGTGTTATCCTACAGGTGCGGTCTATTTTATTTTTGTGCCGTGTTCGTATAAAACAAAGAGGACTTTCTTCCTTGTTGCTACAGGAAAAAAAAATATATTTTCACATCGGTGAGAAACCGAAGTTACCAAATATTTGGTTCTATAACGTCCATTGTTTTTTGTTGTCACGCCACGCGTTACTAACAGTTGGGGCTACTCGTATGCGTATTTAATTACAGTCTTTTGGTAGGATTGAGGAGGGGGAATCAAGAATAAATGTGGCCATATTTGCGTGGAGAGAGAACTAGAAGTAATCTAGAAAAAAAACACCAGGCTGGAGCTTGACCCTTAACCTCATCACCAGAATAAACGTATAAGGTGAGCTTGACGTTTAGTCTGCATTAGCAATGATTCAAGAGTTTAAATTTTAAACAATAAAAAACGATATTTTAAAATAAATATAAATTATATTATTTGTATTGAAAAAATTCACCTGGGCATGGAAACCAAACCCTGGACCTTAGTTCTAAAATTGAATTGGCGTACTAAGCCAAAGGTCCCGGGTTCGATTCCTGGGTACACGTATCATTTTTCACTTTAAAAAATATTAAATTTAGAGGTGTTTATATCCATAACTAACAAATTAATAGTTTAGCTATTTAATCCAGAAAAGTATAAATTGGTTTATTTTGTATATTTAGCGTATAATATATAATATATGTATTTTTATATGTAGATATATATTAATTAGTACCGCGTCTTACTACCCGTTGGGACTATACGCTTATGTTCTTATAATTACGCTGATGACTTTAGCTTTTTGAACCATTAAATATTGATATTATTCATATGGCTAATGAGCAGGTTTAGCTATATATTTTGTTCCACCAGTATATAGGTTATGTTTATAAATGTTGAGAGTGTAATTAATTATATAAATAAATGCAAGAAACTACAATTAGTGAAATAGTTACATTAAACACTGTATTAACGCAGCTTTACTAGTTATAGTTTTGAAATAGCACTACTAACTACTATCTTGAAGTAGTCCTGTTAGTTTCTCTTTTGAAGTAGCTCAGCTGGTTACATTCATGAAGTAGCTCTACTAATTACTGTTTTTAAGTAGCTCACTTAGTATATTTCTTGAAATTCCTCTACTAGTTATTGTCTTGAAGTTCCTCTACTAGTTATTGTCTTGAAGTAATTCTACTAGCTACTGTCGTTAAGTAGTTCTACTATTTTTTGTAAAATAGTTCTACTAGTTATTGTATTGAAGTAGATCTACTAGTTACTGTCATGAGGAGGTTTAAAAGTTACTGTCCTGAAGTATTTTAGGTAATTACTGTCTTGAAATAGTTCTACTAGCTACTGTCCTGAAGTAGTTGTACTGCCTTGAACTAGTTCCACTAGTTATTGTCTTGAAGTAGTTCTACTAATCTCTGTCTTGAAGAAGTTTTACTAGTTAATGTCTTTAAGTAGTTCATTTAATTTCCGACTAGTCTTCTCGACATGGTAAAGGTTACTCGACTCTCTATTTAAGCGATATTGATTCGCGAGACACCGGATGCTTCCTTCACGTGGTGTCTCCTAACAACAACACATTGACACTTTCACTGAAGACTACACAGTCATAATACGATGGTTCGAATAAGTTGACGTTTATTTATTTTTTAGCACCATGTCCTACTACCTGTTTGGATTATACTCTTATGTATTAATTACGCTAATGGTTTTAGGGATTAGAAAGATTATATTTAGTTGTAAGTTTACCCACATTTGCGTGTGGGGAGACTGAAAACCCATTTTGGAAAAACCACCTTCAGTACAGCTGACCGAGATTTGAACCTCAAACTCTCCGTCAACAGCAGTTTAGTCTCCTGTGAGAGTAGCGCGTTAGACCAAGCGGCCACTGAAGTGGGTAGTTGACATGTTGTTAAATAATATGTTGTAGTAGACACATTAGTATATTCATACTCAAGTAATTTCTTACCCTTTATATTAACCTCTGATCCTTTATTTTAACTCCTCGGCCACTTTATCTCAACCCTCTGACATTTATCTCAACCTCCGACCTCTTTATTTCAAACTACAACCTCATTATCTCAAACTCTTATTTCAACTTCCGAACACTTTATCTCGACTTCCTACTTCGTATCTCAACCTCCTACCACTTATCTCAACCTCCGACCTCTTTATCTCAACCTCCGACCTTTTTATCTCAACTTTCAACCACTCTATGATTATTTTTGACCATTCATAGCAACCTATTACCCACCAGGGATGTATACATTTTAATTAATTTTATGTGGCAGAGATAATTATGGTATAACACAAAGGAAACTTACCCGCATTCTAGTGGAGAGAATGTGGTAATGTTTTTAGTAAAAAAAAATCTCCCGTCATCCACAAACCAGACTACACTGGATATCATCGCTAAGGTAACTGCATGATTACTATTTGGAAACAATGTTGTCATTCTCTCGTTTTCGTGTGGTCGATCTGCCCTCAAATATAAGACAAGTTTCGCAACGCTGGCTAGTCGTGGTTGCCAATAGCTACTTCTTAGCCCAACACACCACCTTCAGGCATAACTGAAAGCTAGGAGATTTGGCAACAGTTAACTGAGAGAGAGAGCGAAGAGAAAGACCTGCAGTTACCTCAGCAATGATATTGGGTGTAGATGAGTTTGATATCTAGTCCACTGACTCACCGATGCGGGTACATGTAGACTAACATAATTTTAAAACAGACCCAGACAGGAACCCGATCATTGACTGTGTATTTATCACTGTGGAACTGGTTGCACCATTCTCACCAAAAACAAATTTTTCGACGTGCATTGAATCCGAGTCCTTTAACTTAGTATACCAACGCATTATTTTCTGAAATAAAATGTCGGAATGACTATAAAATATTTTAATATAAATTTAAAATATAGATAAAATTAATATAGAATACTTAGATTATAAAAAATCGTAAAGGGGAAAAGTATATGAAATTTCTCTAGACTACTAGTCTAGAAAAAACAATTATTTTATTGCGAAAATAATTAAAGTTATGATAATTTGTTTATAAAACTAAATTATAGGGCGTAAAGCTTGCAAAAGACTGGTTGACCCATGATGGAAAAATCTAGCTTTGAATCTTGGCTGGCTGCACCGCGAAATGTTTTTAACATTCTATCAACATGGTTTTCCCATTCCTTATTAATATAAATGTGGGTGAATTTCTTCTAAACTATTCTTTTAATCCTACACCTTACATTTATTAAGGTCGTTCATAACCTTGGTGTTGATTGAAATATGCACAGCTAAAAAAGAATATGTATTCTTGAATTAAAAATTAAGAGAATTAGTGAAAATATTGTCAATGTAATTACAAATCTCCGTCCATGGATAAACCACTAATTGATATTTATTTATCTTCGACCTAATTAATTATCTTTATCTGAAAGCATACAAAACAAGTACAGTATTGTGGCTTAGTCAAGTTTATTTCTGTTAGATGATTTTTTTTAAATATCTTAGTGTGGTCTTATCTTTGGCGGTTTCCTATATTATTTTGTTAATTAAAAGTCAAACTCAACTTTTTATTGATGAAGGATGAAAATATATGCCTTTATATCTTAAATGTATTTGTGAATATTTGTTCAACCCTCACCGGTGGATCGTCTAGTTTGGTCTATTTGTGACTGAAAGGTTAAGTTTTGTCTCCTTTTTGGATGTATTGAAATTTTTTCTCTTGGCTTCCTAGTCTTCCTCCATGAAAATGTTGGTACATTTTCTATAATGTCTACCTTTCTCATCGCTACCATTCACTGTAAATATTTGGATAGCCAGGAAGGAAATACAAATTTTTGCTTGGAAATTTAACTTTTTTTTCTACATAACGTCTTACTACCCATCCGAGCTATCCACATATTGATAATAAAGAGATATAAACTAGAAAGCTATTATGTATATGAAATGTAACAGTAGTCGCGTAGCATGATAGCAGAAAATTATTTAGAGAATTTCACCTCAGTACACTCGGTGGGAATTCATTTCTTCTCAGTCGTCAGCAAAACCAAGCTAGAGTAGGCCTACACGCTTTTTTCCGACGTGGCCACCGATATTAGTTTCAATTGATTTGATTTCAGTTAATTAACTTGTTCGTGGTATCTAAATAAAAATCCATCGTCTTAAATTAGTTTTTACGTTTGGTAGACCCTCCCACTACTGTAGAATTTTGTCGCTATCCGAAAGCGTGCAGCTGGAATACTTTGGAAATATGACGCCAAAGGCACCTTGACACATTTCAACTTTTCTCTCCCCGCACCCCCTCCCCTCCCCCAATCCCCCTTGTGTATGTTATCAATCTAGAACATGTGTGGACAATTCAGGCTCTACTCAGGTCATTGCTACTTCTATAGTCTAATTTTCATAGAAAAGGGCTTTTAGAAAATACAACCATTGTATTTGGCTGACAACATTTATAATGTAATTATTGTTATTTTAGAGGTATTGATAATATAATCAAAAGTTATAGCTGCATATCATATTACTTCACGTATGAATACGTGGAAGTAGATCTAGCAACTTTTCTGTCAGTTAAGGCTCATTCTTTGAAAAGTGCATTGTACGAACAATGCGTGTGTACGTAACACGGAATGACACATGGTAGTCGTTTGTTATTCCCCGTTAATTAAATACAAACCAGAAAATCAACTAGTGCCATGTGAGCGATCAACAAAAACAAGCAAAATAAGTATCATGAAAATATGTTCGCTATTTTGTATTAGCGAGGCTCATAATTTTCTTTGATATTCAAGTAAACACGTGAGTAGAAGATATTTCTTTCCTCTCATCAAATAGAACAGTTAGTTTCTTGTATTTTAAACTAAAGTAAAGCCAGTTTTCTTAAAAATTAACTAATATTTAATATAGAATACAAATAATCAACTTGTTGCTCTACAATGTCGCGCCACATCAAGTAGTCAAAAGGTATTATACTAATATACACAGTTAATATGAAATATAACAGAATACTAAGCATGCACCTGCTAAATATAAGTATAAAGTTAGAGTATCAATAAAAATTAATTAGTAACTGTTCTAAAAACAAAGATGAATACGACTGGGTGAATGCACGTCATTATTTTTATTATTATTGGTTTTTGTAGAAATATCAGTAGTAATAGTAATAGTAGGAGGTACTTCGATGGTTATTTCGTGATAGTTGCCGTGTGTATTAGAATATACAGAATTAAGTATGAAAACCTCTATAGTATGTTTGGGGCATTAGACTTGTACAATGTACAACGGAATTTCTCTTTCTCCTGAAGGAGCTGAATGTTGGAATGGAACAGAGAAGTGAGTGTAAGGAAATAATTGGATACATAAGTGAAAGTTGCGCTTTCCTTAAATACTTTATGAGATAACTAGTTAAAATGAGGTCCCTCCCTCCTCCACCACAATAAATTTAAAACTCTATCCCCGTCTATATACTAAGTATGATTAAGGTGGGATTGTAGGGAACGTGAGAAAATTTAGGTATTTTGGCTGGTTTTATGGCAAAAAAAAAATATTTTTTTACAAACTATGTAAATAAAATATTACTCCGGTAGAAACATAAAGTTTAATTTTCTCCACATGGTGATATCAACAGTTGTTGAATATCTGTCATGAGCTTAGGAGGATTCAATGAGAAACTTTTTAAATAAAACGAAAAAGTTGTCTCTGATATTCCCGGGTACTCTTGACGGGTATTCAAGAACTGTGCTCGATTATTACGTGGAAAAAATTAAACTGAATAGTTCTTATGAAGCAATATTTGTTTGTTTGTTTGACCAAAAAAAAAAGTTTTGATAAAAATATAGCTTTCAAAACACTCAACTGTTCTCCCGTTCTCTACACTGCTGCCTTAATCCACGAGAAGATAGATAGATTGATTGATTGATTGATTTATATCTCCACAGAATATCTATCCCCTAAGTCTGTTGTTCCTAGCACTACGTTTTAAGTTTTAACTTTCTTAAGGATTGTTGCCATGGACGGTTACGGAGAGACAATTACAGGAAGCACTTCACCTCTGACTAGATATCTTATTTATGTGAGGAATGCCAGGTCTCCACCGTGGTTCGGATTCCACGTTAAACTGTAGGTCCTTCATTTCATCTCACAATCACCCTACCATTGCACATTAGCGTAAGTGCGTAAAACCCGAACGGGTAATAAGACGCGGTGCTAATAATAATAATAATAATAATAATAATAATACAGGAAGCAGGCCTGGATCTTAGGGCCCCTACACGATCAGTCAGTATGTGATCCAAATTTTTTGATCACATCAGTATCAGTCTTGCAAGTGGTGGGAGAGACTGACAGTAAAACTGACCGTGTGTTCGAGCTTGACAGTATTTCCTTCAGTCTCAGTAGCACACATAGACTGCACACACGCCTTTTTCTTATCACCCGTGTTGTCGCACGTTGCATGCAGGAGCTGAGACTTACAAAAATAATGATACAAAGACTGGCCGTGTATGGTCTCGTTGTAAATACTGATGCATACTGTCAATCAGACTGTCATTCTTAGGACTGACAGTCTGACTGTCAGTATATACCAGTATTTACAACGAGACCGTACACTGTCAATATTAATTATTACTTTATTAATACTGACAGTCTGACTGATCGTGTAGTGGCCCACTTAGGGAGGATGACAGAAAGCCTCCACAAACTGTTGCAATAAAAAACAATATTTATCTTGTGGCTCCACAGAGTGCACTGAGAATGTTCTTTTTTTAAATATGGTTTACTATGTTATTTTTTATTTATTCATGATAAAATATTAACTATATACTAATGGCTAATTTATGCTATGGATAAATAAAATTTATTTTAATGATATTTTCGCATTTAAATAATATCTTTAACGTAGATCTTTTAACGGTTAATTTTGTAAATAAAAAAAATCATTATGTTGAGACGTTGATAAGAAAATTATTTGTTTAATGTTGGGACCTCCAATATTTTTACAGCCTCTGGATCTTCATAGCCCTAAACCCAGCCCTGACAGGAAGACCTCGATGTGAATCGAAATGAAAGCATTAATGTTAATAAAGGAACCTGTCACCATTATGTGAACGTATCGTGTTTTTAGATATCTAAATTTAAGATCAAATCCTAGATACCTCTATCTATAAAAGCTACTAGATCTATTATTTTAAATAAAAACACCAAAACAAAAAAGATAAATTTAAAAAAATGTTGACTGTGTTTATCAAATTTGCTGAAATTATATTTCTGTAAGTATGATTGGACATGGTAATACATTTTCTATCATTATTATTAGCACCGCGTCTTACTACCCGTTCGGGTTATACGCACTTACGCTAATGTGTAATGGTAGGGTGATTATGAGAT
>CABFOV010000474.1:128094-194018 GCA_902141375.1 Timema poppense
TTTTTTTTTTTTCTTTTTTTTTCGATTTAAATGCGTTTTCATGGCTTCAAAAACGCGGCGCTTTTAACGTCTAGTGTAGAGTAATGAAATTACAGGAAGGCGTCAGCATCATGAGTGTGGCGCTTTCAGCGTCCGTACATACTTCATTCACGGGAGGAGTTTACCTCTGAAAGGTCTTTTTTCTTGCCAATATCCTACTATATAATAGATTTCTGGTAGGGAAAACAGTCCTTTCCCAGGTAAACTCCTACCGTGAACGAATGGGCCTAAAAAAAAATCACGAGGTAGAAACTCCTGCCCCCTGCCCCCTCCCTCATGTTATCAACTTGTAGTATCCTTGCCCAACATTGCCCTTGTACTATCCCCGGTCACATGGAAATTTTTCTAATTTTAAAACGCTTAGAGCTGGAAAATTCATTTTTCATTCCCTTACCCTACCCCACCCCCATCCTCCTTCCCACAAAATATATTTCTTGTGATGCACCTGGATACACTGAGTCAAATTGGGCGAACTGGAATGGCAATTAAGATGTCTACGGTTCTGTAATGCTACCGTATTATTCGTAGCTTTACACCTTATAATTTATTTAGCTGTTGAAAATAGCAAACAAGTTTAGTGAGAATGGATCCCGGCACAGATGTCTCTGATTGCCAAACTCTTCCTTCACCTCCGACAAGACTTTTATTAATCACAACTTGTGAATGTGGGGAATGCCAGGCCTCCACCGTGGTTCGGATTCTACGTTCAACTGTAGGTCCTCCATTTATTCTTACAATCGACCTAACATTACACATTAGTGTAAGTGCGTACAACCCGAACGGTTAGTAAGACGCGGTGCTAATAATAATAACAATAATAATAATAAAGACAAAAATCATTCATTTTATTTCGATTCACAAGCTTTAAAATGTAGACCGATGTATATATAGATAAATTGATTGAAACATCAGATACTAAAAGTTGGATATAATGATGTATGTAGGTCAATGTTTTTGTAAATAAATCAATGTGTATTTTTTATATACATAATACGTTGTTCTTCCTAACTGATCTGGTTTTTCGACTGTCTCTCCATGAAAATGCAAGTACATTTCTTTTAAATGTCTAGTTTCTTCCTGCCTATTACATTAGCCTAATACTGAAGGTGTATAACCAGAACTGGTACTAAGAACTAGTGTAGATATATTTTTTTTAAATGTTCCTAACACACTAGTATTGAACTATCAACCATCTTACATCACCTGCTTTCAAAACTACTTGATGACAATATTTTGATTGCTGTTCGGATTCAAACCAATCTCTCAAGATTTGCTGTCCATTCACAAGGATCTTATTTGGCAGCTAGAAAAGTTTTAACTTTCATTTATTCATATGTCTAGTTATGTGATCTTCAGCTGGCACGTTTTATATAATATGTAACCAATACCAATAAAATAACACTAATATAGTAAAATCTTCTCAATGTTAGCAGCAAAACAAATTCGGTATTTTATAAAAGGCCATTCTTATGAAAATTGAATCGTATATTTTATCACTTTGACAAATTACCCAAAACAGTTTTGCTTTTCAAAGTGACCTAACAAGGCAGATAAATAAACACGTGTTGTTTTGTAAGAATCTTTTCAATAATACAAATCTTATAATTTTGTTTCAGGCTCCAGAAGTAGCCTCTTACACTGTCGCGGACCATTTCACCCGGAAACTGCGTTTCCCCCATTTCGGGTCCGGACTGTCGTTCGAGGATTATACCGCCATCGCCCGTCACAGACAGGAGAAACAGGCCCGCTCCAAGGAGAACCTGGCCGTGAGCCCTCCCGGGGGTAGGAGGTCCTCGGTCCAAGACGACAGGTCCAGCGAGAGTAACACGGAACTGTCGTACAAGTACGGGCAGAACATTGAACTTAGGGCTACTGGGCCGGATCCGTACGAGAAACTCAAATATAGAACAGGTACAGTAGTGGATGTCACAATAATACTCTCTAAATGTTTTGTTTTTTATGGTTTCTTAAAATAGCATACGTCTTTTTACGGTCAGGGGGGGTCACATGGTCTAAATAGGTTTTTCAAACTGGGCTCTGCCATAATTATTGCTGGTCCCATAAGGCAATCCTATAATATTCTTTATTTGTTTTCCATAATATAGAATAACCTCAGGAATAAGGATTGCCAATTGTTACAAATCTGAATAACTTAAAATATCTCATGTGTGATTAACGGGGATATACTATACGTAATTACACTCAAACCGATGGTTTGAGATGTGTTTTTCTGCCATCTTCACTTGATAACAAGAAAATTGGGATCAAATAAATTAACTATTTTTTACGATATTTTAGAAAACATTCTAGAAACATATCAAGTAAGGAGCGTTAATTTAATATAAGATAAGACTTGGATTGGAAAAAAGTGATGTTTATGCATTATTAGCTAACACAAGATATTTTCAAAAAAGAGAAATACCTAAATTAATTACGGAAAAATTAATAATATCACAGTTAAAATCCCATAAAACAAATTTAAAAATTTTTACAGGGACAATGTGAAGGGTTTTTTATAACAAAAATAAACTAAATATGAAAGTCTAGGAACAGTGAATAGTTTAATAATGTCATTAATGTCATATGAAAAAGTTAATAATATATTAAACTATTGTATTAAGTTATATAGGTCAGAAAAGTCCACAGTCAGACCCCTTATCTCAGTCAGCAGCTCATCTGTCTTCTGAGCTAAGGGTCCCAGGTTCAATTCCCGGCATGTCCAAACAATTTATCATTGGTGGGTTTACCCTTTCACAGTGATGACTGATGAATTAACGGCAGGGGACTGGATGTGACATAAAAGAAAAGTGTACAATTTACGATGAACAGACTCGAGTATTATATTTTTCCAATAGATAGTTTTGTGTTTTGGAATAAATAACCTGACTGCATAAAATCAATAATTGGTGGCACTAACATCAAGCTACACTGTAAAAGTCGACATAATAAATTGATGGGAACATCTGTCTTACTCCCAGAACTATATGTACAGTACGCTAACATGAGTGTCTTTGACATGGCTCCCAAGGCTCTCTTTATAATAGGCTGAACTGAAAGTGGTCTATCCACTCTGTAGTTTCTAGTTGTATATCATTCGCCTTAAAATTCCTGGTTATTATCTTGTGCCCATGGATTATTTAGTTTGTAACCAATAACATATAAGTATAAACATAAATGCATTTAGATAATAATTATTATCTCAGTGGTTGGCTCCTAATTTAAAAATTGATTTTTATTTTATAGCTAGTAGTTCAAAAAATGCTAAGTAGCCTTCAAAATGCTAAGAACTATATAATTGTATTATTGTCAATACAGTCTTAACATCTCTCTTTAAATTTCAAGTTAAAATATTTCCTATAATTTCTCCCTAGACAAAACATAAATTAATACTACATTCAATAGTTCATTCGTAGAAAATAATCACTGCTCACATGATTTAAGACATCAGTCTCACTATATATAAGAAAATCAAATGAGTACATCTTAAATGCTTTATCAATTTCTTAGAATTATAAATTCAAATCACTTGATTTGAGCTATTAAATGAAAAATCTTTTGAGCAGCCACAATATTGAAACGGATAACCGGCCTAAGTTCAAAGAATATCCCTTCCAATTTTTGTTAAAATTGGTCCACGATTTGGTTTTTATCGCAGAACAAATAGATGTACACGTTTTTGAGTATCCACCGTCACAGACAACCAGATTTAAAAAAAACCATGTGTAAACGTTTCTCGAACTAGTTTCAAAGAATGTCCCTGAAACATTATTAAAATTGTTTCACATATTTTACATAAATCAAGTAACAAAAGACCCGGACATCCTGATAGACTGACAGATTAAATGCCAAATGCTAAAGTTAAAACAGAACTTCGCTACACTTTGACAATTATTTAAGATCCTCCTAGTCTTCTTGTAAAACAAAAATATGTTATTGATTATTTTTATTTTGTGCGTGTTCTTTCTGACAATAGTTTATCTTATGTTCTCCTAGAAGCCCCCAGCAGTGGCTCGGCAAGTGATGGAGATGGTTATGGCCCAAGTACAAGTCTCGACTCGGACCAAGAGGGCAAGAAATACTGGGTTCGATCAGGTCAGTTATTTTTTTGTGTTATTTCACCTTTTTTGCAAATGTAATTTATATGTATTTTCTTCAATGATATGAGCACTTAACCCTCCCCCACATCCCCACACTTAGGATGTTCACAATTTATATAATATATAATATAATTATGTACTGACATAAAGAAACATTTTAAAATGTGAGTTTTAAGGGAATGCACCAGCACTTGTAGCAATACAGAGATAATGAATAGTTTGGAACATGTTTAGTATAAAACATTAATTTTTTTTTTTTCATTTCATTTTCAACTATTATTTCACTCTAAAAAAATAGGTGACGTTTCAGAGTTTTGTTAAGTAAAATAGAAGAGTTTTGACACAAACACCAATCCAATAACACCATATCTAAGATTGGTCTGAATTTGAGTCCCAGAAAAAATAATTTAAACCTCAAGGATCCCCAATTTAAGCTTTTTTGTCATTTCATGTAGAGTTCACACATCAAACCTAGGTGAAAGTCCCTCAAAATTACGACGCACATCAACAAATTATCCTTAACTTCGCACATACATTCTAAAATGTTCTTGTTTTCTTAAAAATATATATTTAAAACTATTGGGCCAAAAACTCCTGACTCTGTCTTATGAAGCCTAAGTTTGATATCAATATTTATATATTATACACAATATATGAGTATAAGTTTATAAGGCTATTATTATTAACAAGTACAGTGAAAACTCTGAATAGCGGACAACTCCGGGGATAGAAAAAATTTCTGTTACCAAGAAATGTCAACTATCTATATATATATGATTTGTTACCCCTTTTTCGTCCTCCAGGAGCAAGGCGGGCATACAAAATTAAACAACATAAAAAAGGGGGGGAAATAAATGCAGAATGAGCAGATAGGACACCCAAAAGTATATATTATGATATAATATATGTACTCATGTTTCCACCGAACCCACCCAGCATTATTGCGCTACCAACAATAAAAAGGATTAAAGAATATATTCAGGAAGGTGAGAATATTTAGTTAAATAAGAGTAGAAGTCAACGTCAAGAGTTAAATAGATAATTATAAGTTTTATTGATAAACAAAATATATATATTTGATCCATTGAAAACATCTCAGGCATAGCAATATTATTAATTTTATTTACATGTCAGATAAAATTACTAAATACATAATCATATCTTTCCATAATAAATAATCCGAACATTTATTAAGTCTGAAGGACTCTGAACATTTATTATAAGTCTGAAGGACTCTAAACATTTATTATAAGTCTGAAGGACTCTGAACATTCATTATAAGTCTGAAGGACTCTGAACTTTTATTATAATTTTAAAGCTGAAAAATAATTTAGACTTAAAAAGGCCAAAACTTAATTTTTAATCTTACATTTTGTTTTGGGAACACTTAGATGTGCTCAAGATGGATATCCTGCCAAGAGTGTCTGTCCATAGATCTTCTAGTGGTATTTATTCAATATCTATTGCTCAGAAAGGGTGGGAGTGGGGGTTACACACACAAGACGGAAACACCAAGAGAAAAGAAAGGGAAGGGGTAATAATAGGCAGGAAACATGTGACGAGCAGGCACGGGAAGGATCCAGAACAGTCTATTGGCTTTGGCAACCCTCTAGCGTCAGAACATCGTACTTGCGACCACGCGGTGTTGACGAGCCTCCAGGCCTCACGCTGTCAGTCATAACTACACGTTCACGATGGTCGTTTTCGTAGCCTGGGAGATAGCCAACTCTGGACGTAAACAGTGGAATGGGCCCCTGTGAATTTAGGATATGGTACTATTATGGTTGTGGTAGAATATTACTAGTGTCCAGTTTTTAAAATACATTGTTGTAGCTCATCAGACGCTACAATCATACTTCTTGAACATAATTTAATCTATATTATCCTATTCACTGTGTATATTAACTACAACAATCTAATTACTGCACTGTGCAGTATTGTATGCAAAATAATTATAACCAATGAATAGATATTAAATACTGTACCTAACTTACTGTACAGTGTATATATGGTATTATACACAGAATAATAATAAAATTAAATGAAATGTGAACAGTAGGCCTTCTGGACTGTATATGTGCACACCAGCATATACTAAACTATATATAAGACCAAACATAGATGTTATAAAAGTAATGTTAAATACTAACATTACTTTTGTAAATCTAAGTCTTAGGGATGTGCACTCGAATCCTTCGGATCCCTAGAGTCCTTATGGATATTTGAGACTCGGGGATTTGAGGAAATTTCTTATTCAAAGTTCAAATCCTTAAAAACAAAAGTTTCAATCCCCAGACCAGTAATTTAACACTTAACTGAATGTATGAATGTTATAATGAATGGGTTATAAGAAAGAATGTTAATATTAAGTTACATCTTATATTTAAATTACGCTCCTACTAAATTTAGTTTTTTTAAATGTTTTCTAAAAAGTTACATACTAAATTACTGGAACAATCCCTACTGATGACTCATAAGGGGTAGGAGGTACGACCTTGAATTACTGTATTCAATACTACATAAGCTATTTTAGTAACTTTCACAAGAGGAGCATGGTGGGACTGCTCCTGCTTCACGCAAGACAATAACATTTCTACAGTCAAATACTTAAAATTGACTTGTGTTTTCAATTTTCATCTGCTGTTTGGAGATAGCTATGCATAAATATGCATCTCTTAAGTGTCCGTGTCTGTTGTTAGGAAGATTTGTTATTTGGAGTTTGTTTCACCAAAGCCCGCCTCGGTGGTTTAGTTAGCCAACGCGCTAGTTTCATGTTGAGCTAAGCTGCCGAGGTCGGGGAGATCGAGGTTCAAATCTCGGTCGGGTGAACTGGGGGCGGTTTTTCTACTCTTCTGTCGTGCAAATGTGGGTTCCCTTCCTCTAAATTCAACCTTCCCAATTCTTAACCCATTAATGTAATTAGTGCTTGAGTGTATGACCCGAACGGGTGGTAAGACATGGTAATAATAATAATAATAATAATAATAATAATAATAATAATAATGATAATGATAATAATGTTTCATCATAAGAGCCTATGTGATTTTGCAAAGGAAATGTATACTGTCTGTTATAAAGCATAAACCATTATTCAAAGGTGTTCATTAAATGAGATTTCAATGTGTTTCTAACTAAAATTAAGGCATCAACATATGAACACCTTCATAAGTAATCTATATGTTGACACTCCCAACTCTGTCTTGTGGGAAACCAGAATTTGATAATGACCACAAGAAGTGAAATGGCTTTGCACTTTTGGAAATTTCCCAGTCATTTTGATGGTTTAGTTAATACAAATTTAATCTCATTTTCGTGTTTCCAATACATTTATATAGATTTCTAATAACTCAAATGAAAAGTAAATGGAAAAAAAAAATTGGTTGACCTTGAATAAATGTTGTATCTAATTCCCTGTTTAACTAAGCAAGAAGTAATGTGATTGTCATGAAACCATTAGAAGGTATTGTTTTATCATGAGACTGATGATCAGAAGTTGTAGCTAATGGTATTCAGGGTTAAAACCTTGATAATAACTGTGGTGTCTGACTTACTGCTGACAACGAGGTCGAGGTTTGAATCTCTACTATATGCCCATGGTAGGATTTTTAAAACGTAACTTATCACTATGACTTGCACCAGTGGGCATGCTCATATAGTGTAATGCTAATTTAGTATATTTTTTGGGCGCCTGAGAGATCATGGTTCAAAGATCACTGGGTGTGCTTAAGGTAGTTTTTTCCTAAATGATTTTCCACTCTACCTCAATGCCAATACAAATACATTTCTTCTACATTCTACCATTTGCTGTCCCTATTCAATTAGTTTAATTAAATGTGTGTAACCCGGACAGGTAGTAAAACGCGGATCAAGGAATGGAAATCATCACTGTGGTTTTCTTATTCTTTCTCTATACTAATTTGGGTGCACCGTATGATCAAACATAAAGTTAACACAAAGGTGATTTTTTTGTTATAATTATATCATTATTCAGAACATTGATTTGTTTTATGTATTTAATAAAATACATTCCCTTCTCATAGTCTAGAAGAAAACTGTTTTAAATAATTCTAATGTAGGGGCATTCTGACCATCTTACCCCTTGCGTATGCTGTGGGTGAAAGGTTTCATTGATGTATCATCAAACTTGACACGTGTTTCTTGTAATTATTGTTTGTTTGTTTTTAATTAAAATAACCAAATTCATATTTTAATGCAGATCAAGGGAAGAAATGTGGTTGCCATTGTAGAAGCAAAACTGACTATGAATGGTATTATATAAAAATCAGTCCTCCCTAGTTATCTGTTTTTCTGTGTTCCAGTATCTTCTTATCGCAACATCGTGTTGAGTCACATTGTGAGTTAGTTTAATCTTGCATAATTTCATCTCATTAATATTTCAACTAAGCTCTGTACCCTTTGTTCCCTAAGCTATACATTCAGTTTCAAAGAACGTTTTCTCTTTTATTAAAAGGCCAGATCTTGTGATTTTCTTACCATTCTTGTTTTCTTTTATTTTAGCTGCACCAGACATAAATAATATGTTGAGTAATTATTCATAGCTACTTATAGTTTTTTCTCTTGCATAAAATATTTTGTAAGATTTTTTAGTGTGTGTTTACTGTCATACTAATTAAGCTAATTAGTGTGCACAGTTATTTTATTATTGTGATACCCTACACCAGTTTGATGTCTCCTAATTATAAAAAATATATCTCAAAAATGTCATTTCCACACAGCTTACTTCATAATTGTATATTTCAGGAGAAACCTTCTTACTGATTGATTAAAATAGATAACTTTTCACTCAAGTTTCATCAGAAATTTTCTAAGACAACAATTATATATATTTCCCTTATTTCAACTTGAAGATAAATATCTGACGGAACTCTGATGAGAATAATTTATAAAATAACATTGTTTAAACTTAATCTAAGAAAAATAGAATGAAATATTGTTAGCTAAATAAAAACCTAATAAGAAGTCAAACTAAAATCAAAACACTTTGCTGATTCAATCATGTGACATCGCTATTTCATTATCCTAAAGACAAAAAAGGCTTGTAAATAAAAAATTAATTGCAACAAATACTGATTTGATTTAATGTATTATTGTTTGATGATAGTTTGGAAAAACTATATTTCAGTTATTGTAAAATAGTGTATTTTAATTAGAAAATTATTGTAACAATACAGTAAAGGATTAAAGGTAATATGATAAGTGAGTGCTTAGCCACCCCCTCTACCCCCCAACATAGTACATTTTATATTGTTTGTATTAATTCACATAAGTGTATTTAATCTCATTAAATTTTTAATCACTCATATTGGCTTAATATTAGACCATAGAAACTACTTAAATATATATCTTAAAGGTGTGACTATCAGCCTTTTAAAAGATTATATAATGTTGCATTTGATTCAAATAAAAGGATAGTATTGGGAATAGCAGTTATGAGTGGGTTATTAAATGAACCTCAAATAAACAGTATGCCTTGCAGCATGATATTTATGTGTTACCTGTTAAATTATTATATAGAAGGGAATTGGGAGCCTGTTTATCAATATATATTTAAAATAAACCCAATCGGGATTTAAATCCCGATCTCCCCATTATCGCCAGTCCAGTTTATTGAGAGAATGACATCTTAAGCCGTGCAGTCACCTAAGATGGTATATGATTTTTTAAGATCTATGTAAAAAATTAAACTAAATGTATCTAATGATGAATTATTTTGTTCATTTTGGCAAAAAGAAACACTATTAAAAAATAAATGGTACGGAACTCCGCATGGACTTTCTCGCTCTATTATTTGAAAATGGAGAGATTTACTCAAAATTTTAATATATGTGAAACGAAATAATATACACTAGCAAACCGAAGCATAAATTGCACTAATGTAAAACTTTTTTTTAGTCCCGGTTTTAAATTTTATAATTTTGTTTTTAAAGAATTAATGTCCTCATTTGTATGTTTGGACCGATAAAAAAGATCAATGTTGGGTCCACAAGGGTCAACACTTCGTATTAAAATTTCAACTTCCAGTAAAAAATTTCAACATTTTATTAGGTGTTGGAAATCTTCATTCCATCGCATTGCTATTAAATTCCTCATTTATAAATTTTGACCAATAAAAAATGTAAATATTGACTATTAAGTCTAAAATGGATATAGATCATTGATGTACAAACATTTCTCATAAGAGGTTTAAGGAAAAACAACATAAACTTTTAGAGACTTACTTATATTTAGTTACTCTATGGCATTGAAGATTTATCGAGTCAAAACTTAGGTAGTATCTCTTTACAGCTAAAGCTCACAAAATTGTATTAATTCATTTGCCAATATCTCAGAAACTGTTGGATTTATAAAAATATATTTCATATAAAAGTTTTTTATTTTTAATAGTACTACAATTTTGCAATAATAAGTTATTTAGTATCTCAAATAGTTGCGGAGATATGAAAGTTTCTGCTTTTGTAAAGTACCCTAAAATTCATTTTCATGGTAAAATGAAAATATCCAGTTTATTTATAATCTTAATCAACACCTAGATATGAATTTTAATCAAAATAATTAGAATCGATTTTGAGAAAATCGATTTTTTCTCTTTTCCCCCTTTTTTAAACTACTCTTAATTTTAAGTTTAAACAGACACACAGACAGACGTCGTTGCAAATACCACTTTTTAAGGTTTGGGGGGTTTTGCGACATCGACATCCATTAACATTTCAGGTTAAATTTTATTTTGCGATCGCAATACTTTTACCTTTTGTGTTCAAAAAGTTAAAAAATATATATATTTATGTATAGCTTGAAAGTTGTTGGTTTTATAAAAATATGCTACTTATAAATATTTGTATTTTAAAGTGACCGACATATTTGTAACGATAAGTAATTTCATATCTCAAAGAGTTTAGGAGATATTATAAAAAAAGATAATTTACGTATCAGACTGAAGTCCTTAAAGTCATTTTGCCGAAATATTGAGAGAAGCCATATTGTTTGGTATATTTAGAAATGTTTAGAAATGAAATTTAATCAAAATCATTAGAGCCAATTTTGGGAAAATCGGCTTTTTCTCTTTTTGCCCTTCAGTAAAACTACCCTTAATTTTAGCGTTAGATACCCAATTCCAAAAAACCCTCGAATTAACTCTATCAAAACCCTGTATAGCTAATTTTATCCCGATCGGTAAAATAGTTTAGGCTCTAGTTGGAGGTACAGACAGACAAACAGACTGAGTTTGATTTTTTTTGCCGATCACAATACTTTCTCTATCTATAAGTTAGCGATAAAGTAAAAATAAATGCATACAATATACAATGCACTATATATATAAAATACATACATTCTCTATCATAGTCTATCATCTCATTTACAGTCTTTGGTGAACCGATATGCTCTATTTTACATGTTTCTGTAACAATATATATTAATTCATTTCACTTATCTTATTATCATAGGCAAACATTGCGTATGTGCACTCGGTTTGGGTGTAAGGTAAGATTTTTTCCAAAATTTAATTTATCATAGTTTATTGATAACAATAATTGCCTTGGGATTGCCAAAGTTAGCTCAAGATTGTACAAGGAGAAACTTTAAAATGTTGGTAGCTGGATGTTGTACGTCCAAATGGGTCAAACAGCTAGTCAAATATAGTAGTTAATTAGGTTTTATCAACCAGTAGCTCGATGGTGATCATCCATCCCTGAGAAACCTTGGTTTGAGTCCTGGAAGGGTCAAAATTTGGTCAACAGCAGAGTGATATCGACATATTGTCCTAGATGCTAATAATACCCACATGTATATTAATCTATTGTTAAATACCCTTATATGAAAATGTATCCAAAACCAATTTTGAACAAAGTAATTTAGCTATTTTTGAAGAATTTCAAACATTTTAAAAATCTGTTCTTATTAATAAACTACCTTTAATTGAACTTTTTGCATTAAAATAAATATAAATTATTATCTATCATATAGAACTTACCAAATACTGAATACTGAGAAATTGGCTTATAAAAAATCATTGTACTTTTTTACCAATCAATCTGTACTTTTCAATGGTCCATATTTGTTCCTAGGTTCAGAAGGTTCTGTTCAGTCATGGGCATCAAGCCTCAGTTTTGACAGCCAATCAGATGAGATGACAGCTGAAGCGGTTGAGTTCATGCGTGAGTTTGTTTCCGATCTGTTTAGGAACAGCACAAACATCCCCCTGGATCAGAAGTCCAAGTTTGGCCAATTATCACAGGTGGGTTGGCTTTTTCCTACCCTTTGATTGATGTGGTCAACAAAAATCTATTAATGGCTTTATTATCGCTGGAACTAGAGATGGGCCAAATACAAGTTGTATCGAATACAAATCTTCATTAAGAGTACAAAATCCAAAATATAAAATTTGAATATATATATACATAAATGGTATGACACAATCATCCAAACTTTTGCAGTCTTAAATCTACTATAACTTGGAACAAAATTTCCAAAAATAGATTGTCAGTAAACTACTGTTAGTAAAGTTTTCTTCAGAAAAATAAACTTATCCTCTTGATAATCACAATAAGCACCCTTCATTTATAATATTTAAACAAAATGCTTCCAACCATTTAAATAATACATTAAAGCTTCCAAAAATACTTGTATTTGTAAATATAAAAATATATTATTTATTTTACCATTTAAAATAATCCCCAGAAAATTATTTTGAACAAAGTCATTAAGCTATTTTTGAAGAATTTCAAATTTTTTCCAAAACCAGTTATTATTAGTAAAATTCCTATGATTGAACTTTTTTATAAAAATAAATATAAAGAATTACTAATCATGTAGATCATTAGAACTATTTTTAAAAAACCTAAAATTTGTAATTTTCATTAGTAAACTATTTTAAATTATTTTTTCCATTTAAAAATGTATACAATGTATTTGTCATGTAAAACATTCCCCAGAGATCTATTCTAAGCAAAATTGCCAACACCAATTTAGAAATATAAATCATTATTTTTTTTAAATCGGTAAACTAACCAATCTATATGAATACTAACCCAGAAAACAAGTGCTTATACAGTGTTATTTGTCATGTCAAACACTCTCCAAATATTAGTTTTAAACAAAATATTACAACTATTTTGATACATTTCAAATTTTCCAAAATTACTTATCACTTATCAGTAAACTAGGTACTCTTATTTCAAGTACTAGAATCTAAAACTAAAAAGTTATGAGGTATAAATAATTATGTAACATAACATCTAAATATCATGTATGAACAAAATCCACTTAACCATTTTGACTTTAGACAGGGACAGATGGAATAGTAAAATCAATATTTGAGTTTTGTAATCTCAAAACTGAAAGTTTTTACGACCACAATACTTTATCATATTGTAGCATGATGAGCATGAGTTTTAACATTTCTACATTGGTATGATGTTTTTTCTATTCTGATTTTGTTCACATTGGATAGCAACTTAATGGTATGAGTTCTGGGATTTAGGTTGCGGGTGTACAAAGCTTTGAAACTACAACTTGGCTTTGGAAAAAAAAAATCAGTTTTAACGTCTCTTCAAAAAAGAAAAAAATCAAGCCTCGACAATTACAAAGCTTGGCCAATAAAAATATATAGAGGTAAAAATACTCTTATTATGGTCATTTTATAATAATGGAAATTGATAAAAATAAAGAAAAATTACTAATAAGTGCAAATTTAACTAAGAAAGCCCACTTAGGGAAAGAGAAAAAATGTGAGAAGAATCCAATGCATAAAGGTGACCATTTCTTCCTTTCTTCTGTTTTTTATGGTAAGAGTAGTCACACACACATCTAAAAACAATGTGAATAATATTTCAGCATTGTTGCCTTTATCAAACAAATAAAGGGAAGAGGAAAGACATTGCATGCAAACTATTCCATTTTGGATTCAAAAATAAATTGTCAATTATTGACATTTTGATCTGTTGAGTACCTTACAGATCAATATTCATACAGGAAAAATCCTTATGTAATTGAATTGTAAGTTGTGATTGTAGCCATGGGCTCAGAGAGAGGTGTTAGGGGGTTCAAACCTCTTCCCTCCATGACATATTTCAAAGTTTTTAATATGAAGTTTAAGGATGGCCTTGTATAAAACTTTAAATAAATTATAGAGGAATCCACTTTTTTTTAATTTCCAGGGGATTCTAGTCGCATATAAGTTTTGGAGGAAAAAAAAATCTAGCAAATAAAACACTAGCTTCTAAGCACATCCAAATTATTATTTTTTATTCTGAGTAAGGACCACTTCAATTATATTTTAGGGGATCTAGTTTATAAAAAAAAGTGATTGGTGAACACTTCTTAAAACAACCCTTAGAGGAATTCACTTTTCATAAATTTGCTGAAGAGGACTACACCAAATAACCACTAGGAGTCTCCAAATGTTAAAAAATATATGGGGTATTACTATTCTAAATAGCTTTTAAAAGAGTATAATCTTCAAAAATTCTCCAAACAAGGATCACTATAAATAGCTAATAGCAGTATCCAGTTTCTAACATTAACTGGGAAGGAAGAGGGTAGAAATACCCCTAAAAACTTTCTTGTTACTTGAATGCTTAACCACCCACCCCCCTTCCCCTCTCTCTCACTTAAATAAAATTCCACTCCTACTGTAGGCCTGGAGAGTAACAATGTTCTTATTTCTAAGAGTTTACTATTAAGTCTTAACATCATGTCATAAACTTAAGATTTTAACCCCCCTTACCAACTCTCAACCCCCATCTTAAATTGAATTATTTCTATGCCCATGATAAAAGCATATTACAAACGATTGGGCAATAAAACATTATTCGAAGTAATTTTAGTACATAAAGTTACATAAATAACCACAAGATAATATTTTTCAAACATAGAACAAATAAAAATATATAATCAAGCTTTGAGTCAGCTTCAAGAATATTTAATATATTAGAGTTTGCTTCTAATTTAAATAGTGGACCTTGCACACACCCTGAGGACATATGATTCGGTGGACACTTGGGAATATATCAAGGCTTCCAAGCTGGTTCTTAGAAACTATATACATGAGCAGCTCAAATAGCTTGCTTTGTGAACAATAAATGATAATATTACCAGTATAATAAATTTGTTTCAATTATGCTAGATCGTATATAGGTGTTATTTTTGTTTAGCTGCTATTTATAGAAAATTTGTTGTGTAAAAGTGAAACATGGTAGATTATATTTACAATTATTTGGGTATGTTGAGAGTATGAGTGTGGATTAAGTGACAAATCAAATAGTATATGAAGGTAGAGTGTATCAAATGGAAGGGGTAGGCTATGTAAAACGTGCATAAATGTTGTAGCAAAATTTGTGAAAAAGAGAAACATTAAGAGTTTTAAAAATAAAAGAGCATGTATAACTTGGTGTCCTTGAAGCGAAGGTAGTATGCAAAGATAGGGAAGTGTGTAGAAAGATAGTGAGGATGGATTAAGTAAGGAGTTTTTTTTATTTGTTTGCACAAATCTTTCCTAACCTGTAAGGTATGTATGTATTTTGATTTGCTTCTGGGTAGGCAACATTGTTAACATAATATATTTAACTCTAATCGATTCATTAGGTGTAGCTTCAGTGCAAGGAAAATAATTTATTATTTAAAAAATATGGTTTTCTATTAAAACATTTAAAACTATAAAATTGTTTTTATATTATACAATAAACCTTTATCCTAGAATACATTTAAATGGTTGGAAGAAAATGTTGTATATCTTATTTACACAAGTAAGTATGATGTTTAGAACAAAATTAAATGTTTATATTAGCATTCTTCAAATATATAAGAGATACAACAATATTTGAAAGCTCTAACTCCTATTTTCCTAGCACGAAGCAGGGCGTCTTTGGTTTGCGAGGTTTGTTAACGCCCAGAGGGTTCACCATAAGAGAGTGGATGAATCAACCTTCTACAGCCTGGTCCAGTATTTCGCCATTGCCTTGTTTGAGTGCGCTGATGCCGAGGACTTCTCACCGGCAAAGTCGCTTATGAACATGTGTTTTACTTTCTATCATGAAGGTAAGTAAAAACACACATGTTTTAAGTTTAAAGAGAAAATCTCCTAGATTTTCTCCTTGATAGTAGGTACATGTAGATGTATCTGTACACTCGGTTTATCCATTGTGGTGAAATCAGTCAATGTAAATCTGATGCATTTCAAAGAAAAATGAGTGTATATGAGCACCTAGTATTCTTCTTGGGATAGCAAACTAGCATATGTTGAAATAGTTAACCATCCCCTATTACTTACCTCTAAGCAGCACTTACCTTTTTGTAATTCCTGCTTTAATGGTATATAATTTAGTATAGTAATTAGCACAGCTCTTAACTGCCTATGTTTAAGATTCTAGTTTGCATATGCAAAACCAATATACATAATGAGCTATTCTAGGTGAGAAAATAGAAGTTGTCGAAATTTTCTTTAATAGTTTTAATATCATGTCAAATTTGAAAACATTTACTCACATATAAGCAAATATGTAGTATAAAATTTTTTGTAAACTAAGAAAAGGAAAAATAACATTATTTTTGCATATAACCCGAACGGGTAGTAAGACGCGGTGCTAATAATAATAAGAACATTATTTTAATGCAACCTATCATTCTTTAACAATTTCATTTTTTGTTTGGTTTGTACTATTTGATTTCATCTCATAGGAAGTCCACACTCCTTCCTTGATTTGTTATTAGGGTTGGATGAGTTCCCGATTTTAATTTTTTGGGGGGAATATTTCTTGGAACATTCCCCAACTGAGAACTATGAGGAGGTTAAGAATCTTCATAAACTTTCCTTTATCAGACACGTTGGCTCAGTCGATAGCATGTCTATTTACTGAGGTAAGGATCCTGGGCTTGATTCCCGGCATGGCTGAAAATTTATCATTGGTGAGATGTGGGTTTACCCTTTGATAGTGATGAATTAATGGGCAGGGACTGAATGTTGCACTTGTCCTAGTCTTAAGTTAGATTATAAGGCATATTAAGCTATGACAGGCCTACCAGGCCGGTAGTGGAAAATATATGGCTTGAATTAAAAAAATTTACCCAGGCCAGACTGGAAACAATAATGGATATATAATTGGGTTTTGGGCAAAAATTAGTTGAAAGATAATTTACTGATGACTGGTTTTTCAAAAACTCTAAGTATTTTACAAATGGCTCAAACGATTTGGTTTCAAATGGGTATCGTGGGAGTGTTTCACATTACAAATAACCCTGTATACTTGGTTTTTGGTAAACATTCAATAAAGGGTTGTTTACTTAGGAGTGTTTTTGAAAATTCAAATTATTTAAAGATGTTTATGTTGATTTTACTTAAAATGTATATCTAGGGAATGTTTGACATGAACATTTCAAATAAAGATGGGGAGAATTTGGCTGTAGTTAGTTTACTTAAGACTTTTTTTTTAATTTGAATATTTAAAAAAATTGCTTTAGCAATTTGGTTAAAAATTGGTATCAGCAGACTATTTTACATATTAATAATAACATATCTTTAATTATTTAAGCTAAATTAATTTATATAAAATTTTAATGTTTCGGTAATTGAACTTGAAGGTCAAATTCAAAATGGGAATATGGGAATTTTTTCCACGATAAATAAGAATACGATTTTATTTTTACAAATAACAAATAATTTTAGGTTAGCTCACAAATAATTTATTTAGAAAATTTTAATTTTGTTAGATCTATATGAATAATTCGGTGAAAATTTTTTAGATAAAGAGTGATTATTGTGAGTAACAAGAGAATGATTGTGTTTGTTTTTATGGGTAAAACTTATTTAAGGGTAGTTTACTAAAAGCCTGTGTTTGAAAATTTTCTTCAGAGCTAAAATACACAATGAGAGAAAGTTTGTGCAATTGTGTACCATTTTTTAGACTGTAATATTATATTTTCCTTGCTTCTCTAGTGGATGTGCCTGGCTGTGAACCTTACAAAGAGTACTTATACACCTACTTGCGCGATCAGAAAATATGGAGGAGTCTGAGGTTTTGGAATGCTGCGTTCTTCGACGCTCTCCAGTGTGAGCGAGTTCACCGCCCGGTGGTAACCAGAGAGGACATTAAGAATAACAGTTTGGAAGCCATCACCGATGAGAAACAATACCAGGAAAATATTACATTCGGGCAGTTAGGGTGAGTCAAAACTTTCTCGGATTTACCTTATATTAGTGTGTGGATCAATATTGGTTTTTTTTACTACACTATGTTGAAATGGTAAGACTTCAATGTTTTAATAAAAAAGTAAATATTAGAGATGGGATGTTTGAATTCTAGAGTCTATATTAATAAAATGAAGAGATTGTCTGTTTGTAATGAGCATTGCACAATATCTATCACATGCAGAGGGTCTGAAATTTTAAAATTAGTAGCCCTTGTACCAAAACATGTGCACCTTAAAGCTGGAATTTTAAATTTTTTATTAGATTTTTTTTAGATTGTTTAAAAACTCGGCCAGAAGAAATAAAATTATAAGGTTTTTTTGTCTGTTTGAAGCAAAGGAAAAGGTTGCCTAGGGTAACCATTGTGTGGTTTACTCCAGGTTCTTTTGCTGGTATTCAATATGTGAATGAATTTAAGAAAAAAATTACCTTGTATCTAAATTTAAAGCTTGGAGTTAAAAGACAGGTTTTTTTCTATTAGATAAACAATACAAGAAGAAATCACAAAATAAGTACACTTTATTTAATCACATGCTTAGGTTGTGCACATGAACATTTCACACTAACATGTCCGAGTTAAGTAAGGTTGAATTTAGAGGAAGTGTACCAGCTTTCGCATGCAGGTAGAGTGGAAAACAATTTATGAAAAAATTCCTCCTTAAGATATCAGCTGTTTCAGCCTGTACTTGGGTAATTTTAGTAAAATGCCTCCATCTCATGCTTTACTTTTATTTGATTCAATTCTTCTCCTCTCACTGCACACGTGTTGTTAATCTTCTCCCATCCCTTTTTTGGTCTCTCTTGCAATCTCCCTTTCCTAGGTACTTAATCTGCATCATCCTCCATGGGATTATTTCCTTTCCTTTCCCTGTCAAACATCAGATTATATTTTCTACTGATATATCCAAAAATACTTATAAATGGGTAGACAAAAATGAACCAAGGAGTTTATTTTTATATATTTAAATCTGGAAAAATATATTTAACATGCTACTTGTATCAATAACAAAGTTACTAGCAGTTTGTATAAGTTACAATAAACAAATACTTTAATATTTAGTTGAAGAAATGTTCTATAAACAATGATTAGAAACCACAAATAAGAAAGTTTTTAATTTCATGCCATCTTCACAAATGTTGTATATTATCTAGAATTCTGAGCACCCTCGTCCCTCAGACTTAACCACTGTAACCAGAAATAGAAATGCAATAAAAATTACTATTCAAAAATGAATTGATAGTTTTATTTTGGTTTAAAGTAGTTATGGCTTGTGGCAGACCAAAGAAAGCTGACATGCCAGTATGTCTACTGCTGTCCTGGTGGCTTAGTCCACACATGGTATTAAGAAGCTTTATGAGTACCATGCTTGAGCTCAAATTTGGAATGAAAAAATTTAATACCCTTAGTGTTTATTGTATCATCGTTTTTAATATAATAGTAAAATAATAAAAAAAAAATTATACTTTTTGTTTTGCTTTCAGTACATTTACATGCAATATGCATGCCTTTGGACTTAGTAAGGAGCTGTGTGCAGAGTTTCTGAGAAAGCAATGTATTATTGCAAACCTCAGTGAAGGTAAGATCACTTGACAATTTTTGGATAAAACACAGAATTAACAGTAAATTTCATGCAAACATCATACAAGTTGAGTTAAAATTATTTTGCGGGTTCACTTCCTCTAATTCAACCTTCCCAGTTCCTAATTCATTAGAGTAATTAGTACTTAAAAAAGCGTATAACCCGAACGGGTAGTAAGACATGGTGCTAAATATTATTATTATTATTATTAAAATTATTTTACTCAACAGATTAATAATTAATTCGGACTGTAATATTTTGTAAGTAAATTTTCTGATTTTGGCAACATTTTTCGGATAAAATACATTAAATGACATTGAATGAATGGCAAGGACATGTAGAATACGACATATTTTTAACTGAAAATTCAATATTCAACCTTTTATCCCTAATGTCTAATGGTGTGTCCATACTTACAACCTAGTCAACCTGACCAAAACATGACAGCCAGGATACCAGAGCGTCATTCTACATTATTAATATGGGTGACCCAAAGTCATTCATTTTTGTGACCTAAACACTGCTTTATACTATGGCCACCCTCATATATAGTAAATCTCTGCAGCGATGGGGATCTTGGTCTCAGCGTTTTTGTGGTAACGACTATGTAGAAAGTATGCTTGTAGCTCAAGAAGGTACTACATGCATAGTTATGTATTTATAATTACCCGCCTCGGTGGCGTAGTTGGCTAACACGCTTGTCGTGTTGAGCTCGACTGCTGAGGATGGGGAGATCGAGGTTCGAATCTTGGTCGGGTGAATTGGGGGTGGTTTTTCCTAAATGGGGGTTTCTTCCTCTAATTCAACCTTCCCAATTCCTAATCCATTAGAGTAATTAGTACTTAAAAGCGTATGACCCGAACGGGTAGTAAGACGCGGTGCTAAATATTATTATTATTTATAATTCACATTAAATTAGTCAAGATCAAGTTTGTTGTATAAATGATGGCTGAGAAAGAGTGATATAAAGTTTATTACACAGTCTCAGACAAAAATATACTCTGTTAAAAACAATCATATGATTTAAAACATTAAATTGTAGAAATAATCTGATTTGCTTAGTAAATAAATTTTGTTTTTTGATTTTCGCAGAACAAGAAAAGATGTTAAGAGACAATATTGAGAGAATGTATAGAGAGACTGATCGCTGGAGGTAGTCCCATAAAATCTCGCCATGTAGAGCACTCAAGAAACTGTCAATTAACTCAATGTCATGCTTGTAAAATACTTTTCTTATGGACAAAATTGATCATGTTTGTTATTCATGAGAGTAACTTTAGTATAAGCATTTTTTTTTAATCTTAATTTTAAGGAGGGCACTGAAGGATTAAATTATTTTCAACCATTTATCTGGAATATATTTAGGCTAAATATTTAACTATATATGTAGCTATGTATTCAATGAGCACATTAAAGATACAGGATTAAATTATCACATTTATTACTGACTAACTTAATCTAGGGCATTACAACAAACAATATTAGTCCCAAACATCTAATATCTCTAACATTCTACTAAACATATAGGTGCCACCAAGGATGTTTTATTGCTATTTATTCCAATTCCATGCTTTTACCAGGCAAGATCGATCCATGCCATCATTGAAAGCAAAGTAAAACCTTAGTATTTACTGTTTACAAATATCTTTTAAATTTCAAACCTAATATATATTATAATTTTGGCACCATTTTGTTTGAGCTTCGTTTTTGTCAAGGGTTACTTTGGGTCTGTTGCCGCCATGAGGTCCTACTAGAAGCCGGAACTCAAACTTGCTTCGAAAGCATTAAATGTAATTAGGGATGGGTGCCCCTTGAGGGAAAATAAGCAAAATGTAAACTGCCTCTCGCTGTCGCAGAGTATTTCAGCCAATGAAATAATAGTATAGTAAGAGATCTACCATATGTTCTTGGTCAATATTGGTACTTGTGCAGTGTCAGTTTTACGCCAATTGTATGTTCAGCTCTAGCGGGTCTTGATTCGCATTAATTTACTCAAGCTTTTTATTCACTATTATATTCTCTGTGATATATTTATGTTAAATAAACGTAATTTTATGTATTCAACATAATAATTAAATACATTAATACATCTAAAATTATTTAAATAAATCATTTAAACCCCAAAGATAAAAACAAGCCTTGGAACATTTTTACCCGTGACCCCACATCCAAAGCTACTTTCACAACTCCCAAGCCCACCAACCGACATTCGGTTTTTAATCATGTATTTTTACACACCTAAAGAGTATTTTTTGTTATTTTGTAGTTTAAAAGTTTGAAATCATTATTGACCTTTTTTTTAATATTTAAAATATTCAATGACAAAACCAATTTTATTTATCTCATTTTGAACTTTGATGAGCACATTACTTCTGTATTCAAATATTAATGAGAAATGCCTAGCTAAGATACCAACCCATCTGAGTAAAATCCTTCAATGCTCTATAAAAACCAACAAGAAAATTATTGACATATATGTTGCAGTTGTTCATGTTCCTTACACCCAATTCTAAGCCAGCATTCTAACAATACATTTTTATTAAGTGAAATGATAAAAGGACAGTTAATAAGGTGTTGTAAAGCAGTTAAGTAAATGTATTATTTTATAATCTTTTGCTGTTGATAAAATGTGTTGAAATTGTTCATAAATACCTCAAATTATCAGACACACAATTATGTTGATAGTTTTTATATTTTTGAATTTTACTAATGTGTAAAAAAGTCACCTGCATTATCCTTATAAATTCAACGAAACAATTGTTTATATCAGCGGTTCCCAACCTTTTTTCGCTTGCATACCCCTTGGCAGTCCATTTCCATAAATTGTGCTCTTAATTTTTCGCAAAATGTTGAAATATTACAGTAGTACAGTAGTAGTTATTTCTTATTTATTTATTGCAACTGAAAATATATGGAATAGTAATGGGATTAAAAAACAATGTGATAATAAGCTGAATAAAGAAGGCATATACATTTACATTCAAAAAGCAAACGTTACAATAAGAACTAACACATTTTATTTATTTATTAATGTATTAATAATTATAAAAACTATTTTATGTTTGAAATTGAAATCATTTTCTCAAGGTCAAATATAGAAGAAAACTCACACCACCCTCACCATTTCATTGAGTTAATTTCATAACTTTTTAATGATCTTACACTGCTGGCATATATAGCTCTTTCCGCCACTATTCAAATATTTCCTTGTACCCCCAAACGTCCTGGCACGTATCCCTGGGGGTATGTGTACCCCACATCGGGAACCGCTGGTTTATATCATTAATTTAAATAATGAATTGATTTATTAATCAATTATTGGTGGTTCAATTCTTATTCTTCAATGTCTTGTAAAAAAGAATCATTCTGACTGAAACCAATTCTGTGATACATTACTAAACCATTATAAAATTTGAGAGAATTAATTATTTTTAATAATAATTTTAATGTGTCTTTAATATCTACTAACATTTGTATGATGAAAGCAACATTTTTATTTTAGCTAACCATTGTTTTTGGTATTTGGCTTGCTAAAAATATACAGTAAAGACAATACAAAATGGCATAAATTCACACAACAATTCAAAGGAGAAGTTATGTGGCAATTGCTATTGAAGATTATTTAAATTATGACACAACAGTACTTTCTATTTTTTTACTTTAACGAATCCAGGCTCGCCACAAGGGGAGGACTATTGGAACTATGGTATAGGGCCCAAGCCCAAGATTTATATTCAGTCATAAGTCAAAAAATGCTTAAGATGAAAAAAATACAAAATAAAATATGAATGACTATCAATAAAATTCATATCCATACTAAGTAATAGTACATACCCAGCCCACCAGCTGGGTATTCTTAGAAGGAATTTACTAGCATTTGTACCAAATATATGTCTGGTTCAGTCCAGTCTATTCCAAAGTTTCAAATTGTTTGGAAGTTTCACAGTCTTATTATTTTTGTACTGAAACTAAATTTGGCACTGAAAGAGAGTTAGGCTGTAAATCGGGTTCAATTTAAATACATTATCTGCATAACATTTTTGTGTTCAGTTTAGAAATGTCTAATTATTGTACATTGATTTTCTTTTGTGAAAGTAACAGCAAAGTTTTAAAAAAATAAACCAAAGTCAAGCATTGGTTTAGAAACAGGATATGGGTAGGCGGGCATTCTGCCTCTAGAAAGAACCTTCCCTCCCCCATCCATCCCCCTCACCCACTGGAATAAACTTCTCCTCCCTGTAGAATAAACTTGCCCCCCTTTAGATTTAGCTCACGCCGATATTATTGAATCTGAAGCTGAAAGATAGCTTTGTATCAAACTCCTAGAGGCATCAAAATTTTCAAAAATGTGTTAGGAGAAGACACTAAATAAATTCTAGAGAGGTCCAATCATCAAATTTGCCAGAGGAGGATTATTCAAAATAGATTCTGAGAGCAATCAAGCTTTCAAAATTTGTAGGAAGGGGCCCAATTTAAATAGCTTCAAGAGACATTTAATTTTCAAAGATTTTCCAGGCAAGGATACTCAAAATAGCTTCTAGAGTCACCCAATTTTCAAACATTTGGCAGGGAAAGACCACCTTAAATTCCTTCCATAAAAGTAATATAATTCTAGGCAAAGGCTAAACTAAATGGCTTCTAGGGACATTTAAATTTTTTTTTAAATGGAGGTCGACCACTTTAAAGAAGAATCTAGTTTCCAAACATAGCTCAGCAGAGGATCATTCAAAATAAATTCAAGAGGTAGTAAAAAATTTTAAAATCTGCCAAAGGGGGTTATTTGAAATAGCTTGTAAAGTTTTAAGATTTCTCTGGAAGAGAATAACTGTAAATATCATTTAAAGCAGTCGAATTTTCAAAATAATTCTGGCGAGAGCCACTCTAAATATTTTCCATATGCATTCAAATAGCTTATGTAGGAGTCTAATTTTCAAAACAATTCCAGATAAGTGCCAATGTAGATATTTTCTAGACATTAATTGAATTAGGAGCATCACCAGGCCCCTCAAAAACCCCCTTTTATTAGACAAATTGTGTTTTGTAGTCACTGAAGTAAAATATTACAAATAAAGGAGTGGCTGCGCTTGGCCCCGGGTATCTGGCCCAGTTTGATCACCTGGTGGGCCTGATTGAGCCTAGTATTAAAATTTCATAAAGTTTATTCACCTGTTGATGGCCCCTTGGATTTATTTATTTTTCAAAATTATGTGAATATTTCACAAGCAGAACATAATAAGACTATCAAGTTATTAAAAGACATAAAAAATTTACAAAGATGCAACATTTTGGAATAAAACTCATTCATTATGATATTTAGGTTTTCAAAAATAAGCTAAAACCATTAAGCGCAGGTAGAAATTCAAAACAACATCAAAACGAGAACTTAGAGTAATGGGCATAAAGGGATCTAGGCACAATCTTAGCTCAATTTCATATTTGCAAAGTTAAATGATCCTAATTTGGTATGATCAACAACTAGTGGAAAAGTTGAACAATTATATAGTGTTATAGAGGAACTATTTGCAAAGGTGAACAAACTTACTTTGGTGTAGTGAGATTGACCATTTTAAAAATAGAACAAATCAAATTTGGTGTAATGAGTGTGACCATTCACAAGTTGAACAATCTCAATTTTGATTAAGAATTCCTTAGATTAACTATAGATTGTGTTTGATTTTATTAATTTTTTAATGACACTGCATTGCTAAAGGTGTAAAACCATTATCAAATGCTAGACTAAACTGCCACTTTTGTCTTGAACTAAAAACTTGCTCCCACTAAATTTAGTAGTGATTCACTTCTCTTTTATGTCATATGTTAGTACCCCATGAAACAATAAATGCATTCAAGTCAAAATATTGAACAACCCAAAATAGCTTGACGCTATCTTCCCTATAAGTTTAGATCCTAATAATAATTGATTATGACTATGATTTTTATTTATTTATTTTATTTTCAAAGTATGATGGCTATGGCCTTTAAAACAATGTTTTTCAGTTGAAATCTAGACATTTACATAGATAGGAATGGCATACAATCTTATGCAAATAAACTTTAACAAGGTTTTTCTAAATCCAATCTAAGCAAAGGCTGCGCTTACACACACATACTGAGATGGTTCCCTCAACGTTACTTACAAGATTTGCCCCTCTTGCTGACTTTTCAATTATTCACAACTTAAACTAATTGTTGGCTCCAACATGAGCAAGATACATGTTTTAAAGAATGGCAACTGTATTAGCTTGTAGGAAGGATGATAAAGTCATAGTGAAACACAATACACCCATTCAGGATTTAACTGAATCGTGACCCTTCAGGTCAAAGCTAAGCATGGGAAACATGCTAGCACTAAACAGACTTTGCTTATCTTGGACTATTAAATTGTTATTAAATTAATAACTAATATTGTTTACAATCCAAATTGGTAGGAAGAGACAGTGCTAAGAAAAGAAAATACAAATACAGTGTACGCATATATTTGAACAATACATTTCGGTAGTATTTCATAAAAATAAATAATTGATAACAGTGCCATAACTAGAAACCTTGTATATGTGGTAGGAGCTAAGGGTTTAGTTGTTTTATATATTAACACTAATTTAAATTTTACTGATAAATATGTTTTTTAATATATGTGTATCCTCTTTTAAGCTCAGGCAATTTTTGTCAAAGTCAATGGAGGGTATGTTTAACCCCTTAAACGTGTTATTGGGTTCACCACTAAATAACAATAAATATTAATTTGGGCTTTTGATAATTCACTTTTGAAAAATATTGGTTTAACATGTTGCAGTTTGGATAAAAAAATTATTTCATAAGGCTTTATATAATTATTTAAAGACTAAAAATCTAAGATTCTAATATGTGAATAGTTTGAGCCTATATTCAAACCTATATTCAAACAATTAAAAGATTATTATTTTTAAATGTAAGCAAACAGAATATTTTTATATCATTCCCAAGTTCATAAGTCTGTATATTGTGTGAGCTAAGCAAGTTATGCTTCTTTAAAAGTCAATTAAATAAGACAATTAAATGTTTTTCAGTGTCATGTTAGTTAAATGTTTGTGAACGAGTCGCATACTATTGTTTTGGGAATTTGTTTGTGCATATGAGTTACATAGTATTATTTTGGGAATTTGTGTGCATATGAGTTTTATAGTATTGTTTTGAGAATTTGTTTGTGTATATGAGTTGTAGAGAATTGTTTTGGGAGTTTGTTTGTGCATATGAGTTGTATGGTATTGTTTTGGACATTTATATGTGCAAATGAATGTAAACTATTGTTTCATGAATTTTTAAATAACCTATGTGTATCAGTGGTACGCATAGCATACTAAAAAGTAGTGTGTTTGCAAACTTGCTTCTTAAGAATATATCAAACTATATTTAACAGATATTAGCTTTTATAATGACATATTAAAAAACTTTCTTTAGTAGTATATTGTGATTAGTATATTAAAAGACTAATTTTAACATATTTATGAGTTATTTTTAATCTTTTCAGTATTATCAGATTTAAGATAATATTACTAATATCTCACTTATATTCTATTGTAATGTTAATTTTTTTCATCCTAATTGTGTTGGCATTATATTTTGTAAATGCGCTAATTGTTTAGTTGTGTTGGTACTTACAATAAGAATGCTTTAGTTTTCCACTAAAAACAAACAAAAACATTTAAAATTGCAATTATTTATTACTAAGTAAAGGAGCAATAATAATTATCAATCAATTTGTGATTACTTTGTAAATGTATATAAAAATATACTCAAATGTAAAGAAAAGGGGTGCATGTTTAACAAATTATGATTTTATAATATATCAATAAAACTTCCCTTATGATAAGTTTTATAAAAATCTTTTTACAGAAATTACATTCTAGTGGAAAATTATTCTGCTTCTAAAGTGTAAATCTGCATATCAGCAAACTGATTACTCTCCATATTGTTCGTTCACGGTAGGAGTTAACCTGGAAAAGGACTTTTTTCCCTACCAGAAATCTATTATATAGTAGGATATCGGTAAGAAAAAAGACCTTTCAGAGGTAAACTCCTCCCGTGAATGAAGTATAAGTGTGTCTCTCTCTGCTTCAATCTCAAAACATTTCTATAAAGTATATTGTCTTTCCCAAAACTTGTATTTTGACCTTTATCTCAACTTGTAGATATACATACACACACACACACACACACACACACACACACACTAAATATGATAGTATTTATCATCAACCACACACCCCCTTATACATTTTATACACTGCTTTTAGCGTGATTAACTATTCAGTACAGTACATCATAAAGGGATGTACACGCATTTTACCCTGTAAGATGAGCCATTATTGTATCTCTTATGATCGTCTTTGGATTGCCATGCTCCTAAAAATGTGTGCATACATGACTATTTTTTCATGCTGATATGATAAAATATAACAGCTTCACACACAGGTGGAATATTGGTAAGGTGTGTGAGTGAAATTATTAATATACACCAAACATGTACAATGGAGTATTGTACGTAAGGTAGCATAATCGCCTACCCCGAGGCATTGGGGGCTGTGGTTTCATAATAGCTAAAATAGCTGATTAACCCACATGTCCATCAATGACTCTGCCTTGTATTAGTGAAGAATGACCTTGAGTACAGGGCAGATCCTGGATAGGTCAGTGGTAGAGCATTTTTCTAAACCAAACGACCCAGGCTCAATTCCTATACCCATGTTTAAGACTAGGTTAGCTAGGTTATAAAAATCAATGTTAAAATATATCTAGCCACCTCAGGGATTGCAATAGACTTAATTTATGGTGACATGGGCTAAAAATTTGAATCCTGGTCGGGTGTGCCGAGGGTGGTTTTTACTCAATCAGTTTTACAAGCTCCCTTCATGCAAATGCAAGCAAATTTCCACTAAAGTTTACCTTCCTCATCCCTAACCTAATTAATGTTAACATGCAGGTTTCCCAAACATTAGGTAAGATACAATACACACAAAAAAGTGTTTAATTGTGTTTATTATGCTACAACCATGCATGTGTACAACTTATTGGTGTGTCCATTCAAAGACTCCCATTTCTCCCAAGGCTGTATTAATTTACATGGCGTGGGTTGTTGCCAGTATAGACAAGAGTAGGTTTAGATTTTACTTGTGAATTTTTCTCATCACTCGGTAGAACATTTGTTAGCCAGATAACAACGGAAATGCATTCCTATGGGTGCTATGTTGAGCAAAACCTATGTAGGATTGGTCAAATGGTGACATAGTGGGAGATAACACGATCACAGGTAGTTTTCTTAACATGCTCCGTGTGCCCTGGAAACACCCCCACTCCATGGCATGCCAGCCATTGAATATGAGTCTGGTATATTCCTGGGTAAATGCAGTGTATATTATATAATAATTGATGGTAAGTAGCATAAATGACATGTCAGTTAAGAGAACAAATCATTGATGACATAAAAGTGTGATTTTTGTAATTATAATAAGAAAATTATAATTTTACACAAAGCTGCGTGATGAGAATTATCTTTCACATTTAACTAAAACCGATTAATGTTTAAGCGGGAAGTGAACTCAAAGTATGAGTCGAGTGGTTTGTAATTTGTCTAGCGTTGCCTGGTGGTAGCCACAAGGACACACATAACACAAACCAGTGATAAAATAACCCTTTCCTTACCAAGACTGATAAGTGTGAGTGTAATTTAAATGTGATTGTATAGTTAAATTGAGAAGTACCAGTTTTTTAATGTTTAATTTCAGTTTCCAAAATGTTTGGAAAATATGCTATAGTGACAGTAAAATAGTGACTATTCACTTAGAAGAAACATGAATAAAGTTTTAAAAGCTGATGAAAAACAATTTTTGGTGATTCAATTTTAAGCCTTGTAATTTTGAATAGGACTTTTTTTTCATAGCTATTTGGAAAATATAATAATAAAATGTCTTGCTTTAGGAACTTTAATTTCTCACAAATAAATGTGAAACAACTTTCTCTTGTGAAGTTTATACTTTAGTAATAAGATGAATGCTGTTTAAATGGATGAGAGGGGACATTTTTCTCCTTTAATTTTTATTCTAAAACTGCCTCAGGTTTATATTTTAGTTGTGAAGACAAATATCATTGTTTTATTTTATAACTGGTTTTATGTTCTAGAATATAAACTACCTATATCAAATTATGTTAGGTGTAACAATGCAATAAATAATTTCGTTTAGCGGAATCATAACTGTAGTTTTCTTTAATAGTAATGGAAACCTTTCCAGTCTCTTCTAAATTAAACTAAGTTGCATTGCTTAGGAGTTTAGATTTATAATGTATTTTAATGTTGTGTAAGTTAACCATTCTGTTCTGTTCTAACACTGCTAAAGTTGTTTTAATCAAAATTCTATGAAATTTTATCCAACATAATTTTAAGAGATTGATGCCATATGGTGAGGAAATAATCAGGGATCATCAGTGTGTATTTTGATGAAATAGATCAAGAACAGATCAGAGTTTATCATTCAGTAAATATTTTCTTTAAAATGTGTGCATATAATGTTGGAGTTCAATTATTACTGTCAAAACGTTTATGTTCGTTTACATTTGTAGTTGATTATAATGCCGACAGATGTCTTATGAATTTAGTCTTAAAAAGCTTTTTTCAAATAATAAACCGTTAGTCATGTTCCAGCCAAGCGCTGTACAGGTCGTGCTAAATTGTGTTAGCAATAGTTTATAGGCCTACATATTGTGCATTTCAATCACTACTCTGCCCAACAGGTTATGGGCCGAGATTACGCGATCGGAAATAATACTTTGATTAAACGAAAAGTTACAAATCAAAAAAGTGCAGAAGTTGAACGATTCGTTAGCCTAGCAAAATTGCGCATGCGAACGCTACGCATTCAACACGACTCGAGATGTTGTCACGCGACAACTACGATACATGGAAAATGCAAACGAAAGCCTTGGTAATAAAAATGATACATGGGGATATGTGTCAGGAGAAATGCCACAACCCGAAGTGGTTGGCGAAAACGCGGTGCTTGTTGCCGTGCAAGCCGCACACAAAGCTTGGCTAGCGGCCGATCAGAAGGCAAAAGCTGAGTTGATCCTGTCCTTTTGATCGTCCTTTCAGCGCTTCATCCCGAAGTCCTGGAGCTCCTCCATGAGCTTCATCCCGGTTCTAGTCGCATGAAAAACCTAGCACGTGGTTTTGTGTAGTGGCCAGGCTTCGATGACGAATTGGAAGCTAGGATAAACAGGTGGTGTGTTTGCCAATCGCTCCAGTCAACTGCCCCTCCCGAGACTCTGATTCCTTACACCTGGCCTACTAGAAGGTGGCAAAGAATCTATATTGATTTTGCCGAATTTGAAGATAAGACTCTACTCATTAATGTAGATGGTCATTCTAAATGGCCCGAGGTCCGCATCATGCACGAAGGCGCCTTGGCAGAGCACACTTGTGAAGCTCTGTGCTCAATGTTTACTGTCCGGGTGCTAAGCGAGGAGGTCGTTTCTCACATTGGTCCACCGTTCTCGTTAGCTGCATTCGCTAGTTTTCTGTCTAACAATGGAATTGTACATTCCCCTTTTCATGTTTACCAACCCCAACCTAACGACAAGACCACCAAGGCAGCTCTCACGAAACAGTTGTTTGATGTTTATACTCAATCCTGAACCCTTCAGCATAAAGTAGATGCCTTTCTTTTGGCATATCTCAATACGCCTCACACCGTAACTAAGGTGACACCAGCTGAAATGTTTTTGGGCTGAAAGCCCCACATAAAGCTTTCACTTCTCCACCCGTCCATGGTTCTCAAGCAAATAGGGAAGGCGGTTCAAGCAAAATTCACAATCTTTCAAGTTCACACATTTCTACACAGGTGACCTAGTGTGGGTGCGCTCTGTTACTCAGTGCAAACTCAAGACAGTTCCATGTGAAATTCAACATAAGAGTCTCATCTGTCTCATACCTAGTGATTGTTGTTGGACTCTCTAAAAAAATTTAAACATCTCATTTACACCTACGGGACCCCAAGGATGTTCCAGTAGAGTTGTCATTGGAAAAGGTCGAACAAGCGATGCCAGCACCTATGCCTACTCCTACACCTGATGGACCTACACCGGGCCCTCTAATTCAAGCCACCTGTGGTTGCTGACCACTCCCTGCCAGCATTTACAGCTCCGGAGCTCCACGGATTCCACTCTGGAAGCCCTTGGTCAGGCTCCCAGCATGGTAGCTCCAGCTCATACCTTTGTGAGACCTGCTGCAGCGTCTCTGGGAGTGTTTCCCCCCGAGAATTCTCGTCAAACTCATCGCCCATGGCCGCCCCAGTAACAACTAGCTCTGGAGGTCAGGTCATAAAACCCCAATGCCCAGACTTTGTCTATGTTTCGCATTTGTCAGAAATTTGATTGTGTTCCCTTCTCGCAAACTGTACTTGATTGAAATCAAGATTATTAATGGTACCAAGGGCTTATTGTTACTCTTGTATCTATATGCCAGCGCTGGCAATCAATGATAAGTTTAATTACGCGTGGGAGAGTGTTATGTTGTCAGCCAGAAGACTGTGAGTTTTGTTATTCTATACTCTCTCTTTCATTTCCATTTCCTGTGCTCTCAACCCTGTAGTGGCGGTGCTAGGCTGAGTTCATATTCTAAAGGCATATTATATATATTACCATATTATCTAATCTATCAATTACGAATAACTTACTCAATTCAAAACTATATTTTAATTACAACATCCATTTAAAGGTGGCATCAACTGTCCAAGAAGCGGGCTAGTCCCAATACCAGACATATGTATTTAAGTTACGCATATAAAACGTGTAATACTCCTACACTGACAACTATACAGAATATTATCGTCAGGAGAACTTATTATTTTCTTCCCCTAGCTCACACGCTTGCGTGTTCTCCAAACTCAGGGGAGACTGCGCTCTGGTGGAAATTATGATACAGTAGATACATTGTTCAAACATTTTTGTGTACACCTCATTCATTCGGGTGATTTTTCTTAAGTTGACGTGACCTGAATCTGAACTGGGATTCTGGATCTTCTCTTTTCCTTTGAAAGAGAGTTGTCGTGTCGTTCAAGACAGTCGACTCTCTTTACGAGAAAAATGCGATTTGGTCTGAAAGATAATTAACGTATATTAAAAAAGTTTAATTTTCCTGTGGTTCACCTCGCAAGAGTGATTACACACATATTAGCTTATTTTTTTATGAATCCATATAATCAACATAAAACAAGTAGTTTTGACCTTGGCACAAATTGGGTCATCGAGGTCCACTATCACACCCCTCTGTGGGACATCCAACATTTCTTCAAGAAACAACTGAAGGAGTTGTATTCAGAAGAAATAACAGAAGTTCCCTCCATGACCTTCTACAAGTCTTACTACAAAGTAAACATGTACTTTTAAATTGGTAATATTATTTATAACCAAAAAGGAGAGTTGACACAATACTGTTGTGTAGAACTAATATTATTGCAAGTTCTAAAAGAGATATACATAAAATATGCTTTCCTTAACTGAATTAGTTGTAACTTAACAAACCAAACCACTTTTAATAGTTACATTACATGCAACATTTATTAATTTACTTTTAAAAAAAACTTTATTGGGGAAACCCCATCCTTCATAAGAAATTATTTAAAATTACTTCATCAGAATGCTTTTCTTGCAATCATTAATGATTTAGTTGCAGCTTTTTCTTCGTCATATAAAATAAGATAAAAATCTATTCAGTGGATGATTTTATCTAGTTCGTAACTACACAGGGCCTATTTTCAACTAGGATAGTATTTTTTAGAAAACATTTTACAACTCTTTAGTTAAAGGCCTTTGATTATTTAAAAACACAAAACAGGTGAAGTATGAAGTTTAGTAAGGATCTACCTGCTTTGGCGGCCATGCGGTCTAAGGTGCTATTCTCGCAATAAATTATACTGTTAGAGATAGGGCATTGAGCAAGGCCAGGTGTACTAAGGGTGGGCTTCCTAAGTAGTTTTCCACTCTTCCTCCATTTAAATGCGGGTACACTTCCTCTAAATTCAACCTCCTTAATGCCTAACAAATTAGGGTAAGTAGTATATAGGTATATAACAAAAACAGGTAGTAAGAGACTGTGCCAAAAATACGTAGCGCTATATTTTAATTATAGTTGGTAAACTGGATGGACATCTGTGGCTGAAATTTTTGAACTTTTATCTGTATACCACTTTGTAAGAGAAAAGGAAACTTTGGGGTATTTCTTTCTCTTCTACACACATACAAGGCAATGAGGCATTTTGACATCGTTCAGTAATTTTATTGAATATAATGAGATACATCAATGTGCAACTAGTTAAATGAAGTAAATTTATTAACAAAAGGTTTGTGGAGCATAAAAAAGTTTGAAACTCGTGAGATTTTTCTTTAAATAAGTTGAGGTAAATATATACTATGATTTTTGAAGGAAGTTCAATTGTAAGGCTTTAACTCGTCGCAGAACCGCGGGGCGCTGTCATCACAGATGTCCATCCAGTTATTATATAGAACCAAAGGAATATATTTTTGAAAATGGTAGGTGGGACATTTAAAGATTAACTGTTGGCGGCATTGTTCTTAGAGAGTTTGTTTATATTATATCTTTTGATTGTTAAACAAATATATATCTGGTAAACCATTGTGAAAACAAGTAATGGCTCAACGCCCGGGTTATATTAAAGTAACCTCTGAAACACCTGGAATTTGTAATACGTTCAACACAATCAACGAACGTCCTGTGGATGATATATCCTTGGAATTCTTTTATAAACCCCACACGATTACGCTATTAGCTGTTTCAATAGCTGCAGTGATTTGTACCGCATTTATAAGGTAGGTGGTTTATTTACTAGCTAATTGTTAACTTTTTTTTAACAAAAGTAAATACCCATAATTTGTTCGTATAGAGAAAACCTAGAAAAGCCTGGGACATTAATTTAAAGGCACCGAAAATTTCAGATATTTTTGTGAATATGAAGAAATAATAGGTCTACATGAGAATCCAGACACCATCAAAAATAACTTCTGCCCTTTAAGTTGATGCCATTGCAATTGTAAAACCAGTAAATTCTATAAGTGCACGATGTGCAGACTATTTGAACACGGCCTTTGCCATTAGATTCTTGTTTTAATTTCAATTTATCTTTCTGAAAGAAATTTGGAAGATATACTGAACCTAACCAATGATAGGAATTGATATTTCATTAGGTAAGCCAAATGTTACACAAAAACATGCAAATAAACTTAATAATTTAGTCTTATACAATTACCAGGCCTCTAATTATAAACTATCTTACTTCACAAAATGTGAAGCCCGAATTGTGTGCATGTCACACTTGGAACTGCAACATTTTCTAAATGATTCTTATCTTAAGTTAAGATACTCTTTATAAAGTTGCGGTCATTAGGTTAATTAAGAGTAGGAATTTGTGGATAAAATTAATTTTCAAAGGGGCTACACTTCCCTTTATGAAAACTGGACTGATTTATAAAAAATAATTTTATAAATAAAAACTATAATTTTTTAGGAATATTATGTCAATAATTATATAAGATAAAACATTTTAAATTAAACTTCATTTTTGGTTTGTGGCTTTGCATATAAAATAGAATTTTTTAAGTTTGGATAATATTGAAGAGTCAGGAAACTTATAAACTTGCAAAGTATATCATTCCTCAAGAGCTCATTTGGGTTTAGGCTACAAATGAGAACATTTTGAATATTATATTTTAAGAAATTAAAAGGTCTGTGTAGGTAGCCTAGAGTGTGTGTGTCATGCAGGTGCAGGCATGCATGAAATATTTACAAAACTGTTAATAACTGTATAAAGTTTGGTTTTTCCCAGAATTAACACAAACTAGGCTCTGTGTTTCTATTGATAAACTTGTAGACATAGTTTAAAATTGGAAATTTTTTTGTTTCAAAGGTCCAAAAAGTTACATTTTAGTTGATATTAAGACCTAAATGCCTGGGAAACGAATGGTAATTAATAATTGGACTTAGTTTCGCTCTTTGTGAATTGAATGATCTAATTTAATAGTGGTCACAAAAGGTCTACACATTCTTTTGGCATTTGTATTTTCTTGTGCGGCAACAACAGATAAATTACCACTGCCTATGGATATTTTCGCTCGACCCAAGCTAAAAGTTGGAAATCTGTTCAAATGAGGGGGGAAGAAGTGACATAAAGAGAGATCCTCCAGGTTAACCTGTGCCGCCTTTCCTCTGGCTTTCCAATGTAAAATCTTGTAGCTTGTTTTATTGACGAACAAGCAAAATGTTTTTCTTTCTCATTAGCAAGTTGATAAAACTTTAAAAGTGTATGGGTGACTTGTGCTATATATTTTACATATGATACTTAGTTCATTTGTATAATCATATGGGCAAGGATATTTGGTAATTTAACTGAATCATCCTTTTTCTTAAATCATAAGAAACATTTAACATCAAAATGGATAAATGGAAACATTTCTTATATGTGAAGTACCTAGGCAATACTGTGGGTAGGCTATAAGCCATACATAGTTTTTTTAAACTATCAATCAAAACAACTTTGGGTATAATATTACCGTATTTACTATTATAAAAAAGTTCCTACTTGAACAAAGTAGTTAGTAGGTTACATAAAGTATTATGTTAAGTATAAAAATAATAAATTACCATTTAAAAATGTAGCTAACTATTTCTCTTAAAACAAAAATATTTTCTTTTTATGGGCCTACTGTACTTACTAAAAAGATATAAAAGAATTTAAAAGACTTTACTTAGTAGCTCATGACATAACAAACTATATCAAGGAATGCTTAACTATTGTTATGGTTATGAACCCCTATACCTTAGGCTCGACAATCCAGCATCCTATCTCGCTTATCCCCGAAAATGGGCAGAGTGACCCCCCTAGAATTGATGGTGAATTGTCAGCCCTGAATAGCTCTAAAATAAAACAATATATACCATGAATTGGCCTGATTGCCGATAAGAATGCTGACAAACTGTTTTAAATAGTCAACTGTCACGTCCTTTTGTGTACTCACTCATCAAAACATGTTGCTATAATCGTTCTGTCACTTGCAATTCACAACATTACAATGTTAAAATAAAAACAAACACCCCAATTTAGGGCATGTCGATTACATAATATTACTTTTATCAACCATCCACATCAATAGACTCACAAACTAAAAGTTTGAAAGTCTAATTGTTTGACACTCATCTAGTATAATTTTTAAGGGTGCAGGGGTTTGAATCTTCTGGGTATACTGAAGGTCTTTTAAAAAAAAAGTTTACACTCTTCTTTTACACATATTTGGGTACATTTTCTCTAAGTTTTATTTTCTTCATCCTTCCCATTAGAATAGATACTCCACACTAATTATACACTTCTTGTATAATATATGCCAGGGATGGGCAAATCCTTTGATAAGAAGAGCCACATAAAATATTTTTCATAAATTTTGAAATGTTTATGAGCCACATAAATTATTATTTTAAAATTATATCAACAACAATGCATAATATGTTTATTCTCTGCTCGATGAAGTCTTTGATTGAGTCTTCATTATTGCAGTTAATAGTTTAAAATCTGGCTGATAGGATGTCATAGCTGTTCTAAGAAGCTCTGTGAGGTTTCTTTTAGTGAGAACAGCACAATGTTTTGACTTGACAAATTTCATCTCAGTGAAGAGAGATTCACAGCAGTAACAGGGTATCTACCATCCAGGAAAAATTGATCTAGCCAGGAATATGAAGTGGTCGGGAATTTAGTAAATAAAAAAACCTGGGATGATGTTGTTTTACTCAAAATATAAAATATAATAGTTTTAAATCAGAAAATTACAATGTGATTCAAACTTATTTTTTGTAACTGAGTAATATATTTTATAATTTTTTAATTCCTAGTTGACTTTGTTAATATAGATAGAAAAACATGTTTATTTAGATTTGAAAAATTACTATTACTATTCATAAAAAAGATTATTAAAAAACAGGATGGAGGGGAAGGGGAAGACAGGTGTGACATACTTTCGACTCGAGAATTTTAGGAAATGATTGTGGGAAATCAAGGAAAAAGTTAGGAATTTCCTGAGTCAAGTTGAATAGACACCACAAATAACTTGTCCCAAAAATAGAAAGTAGTTGTAAACCACTTTTCTGATGGTTGGGGTACTTTACTTTTGGGATTTGTTTACAAAAGTAAGTTAGAGATGAGATTTTATGTACTACCTTCAAACCCACATCTTACTTCAGCTCAATAAGCTTCGTTTCTATTGAATCAAAATCCGAACCAAAAGGTGCAACAACAGGACATACATCGTTGATGACATCAATCACAAAAGGATTCACAGGAAATTCAAATCATGGCTTTAGTTTTTTTTAGTTTCTTAAACCCATTCTCAAAATCATTATAAAGTGTTTCCAAGTTTTCTTTATAGTGTTTCATTTTACTGTCTTTAATCTTGACATCAGGAAAAGCAGTTAATTTTTAATCTACTATTTTGAAAGTGGTCAAATTTCTGAGTTGTCATATATATGTTTGAAAAAACTTTATTTTATTCTGAAATCTGAAAACTGATTGGGCAAGTTCTATAATAACTTTGTTTCTTCATTGAATTGTCAGATTTAAATATTGTAGGTGTTGAACTACATCTGTAATAGGGCCCCCATATGATCAGACTGTCAGTATTAATAAAATAATAATCAATATTGATAGTCTGACTGATTGTGTAGGGGCAGTACTGATGGACTGACTTATTGATCTGAATTTTCTTATCACAGTATCAGACCATCAATCTTGCAAGTTGTGGGATAAATTGACAGTAAGACTGACTGTGCATGCGCTCATCAGTATTTCCTTCAGTCTTGGTAACAAACCAGGATTGCACACCCCTTTTTCTTATCATCCATGTTGTTGCATGTTGCATGCATTAGCTGAGACTGATAAAAAATAATTATGGGAAGCTCCTCAATAAAACTTCTAAATTCACGGTGCGTTTTTGCACTTGTTCAAATGAAATTCACAATTTCTATAACGCAATTTATGACACATTGTTAAACTAAAAGTGTTTGCTTATTAAATGCTCAAGGTGGACGATACAATCATTAAAGAGACTTTTAGGATAGTTGAGATCACGTGTCATTTGCCCAACTAGGCCATTATTTTGACCTACCATTGCTGGTGCTTCATCTGTTGTAATGCTAACAAGTTTATTCAGTGGTAGTTGAGCATTTAATAAAGCTTTGTTAAGTGCTTTGTGTGTGTGTGTCAATACTTTTCATGGTTTCCTTCAAGCTTATCCACTCTAAAAAATTCATATCTTACATTTCCATCGTTTGTAACATAGCAAACAAATATAGCTAGCTTAGGGATATCTTATGGGTCTGTAGATTTATCCAATGCCAAGCTGAAAGCAATGCAGCTTTTCAGATCATTCTGCAATGAACATACAATTTTAGAACTAATTTCAGAAATATGTCTTTCAGTAGTAGGGTGGAAGATAAGAATTTATTTTATCGCATGTTTAAGTTTTGAGTTCTCTAGAGCGAGAAAATCAGTAATATATATATATAGATATATATTTATTACAATTTCTCCACGACTGTTAGGTAGTTTGTTTCGAACAATATTCCAAGCTATAACAAAACTAGCTTCAGTAACCAAATCAATCACAAAAGTACTTATCTACATTGCAAAGTACTAGTTATGTTTTGCGTAACTTGTGTGTAATCAGTATCGCATGAAGATTGAGGACGCAGAGTCCAGTTGCATAATCCTTAATTGTTTAAAACATTTTCTTCATAATCCATTGAAAATGGCTCCCTGCCAAGTTGGCTGTTTATTTATCGTTAGTACAAAGACTACATCCATAATCAAGGCATGTGCATTCTAGTACTGTAAGTAGCTGTATCAATATTTATCAAAATAGTTCTTTATTTTCACCACAGAGGGTGTGTACTTAAATTTAACAAGGCTGTTTTAAAATAGATGGACCTTGAAACTCAAATAATACAAATTTAACTTGGAGCCAAAATGGCTAACGTGGCCTGTATACCAGTAAGCTTGAGTAATACCTAGATAATTTGATTCATAATTATTCATATTTTTAATTCAAATTTTTTACTATTCGCTTCAAATAGGGTTAATATAAAATCTTAGGAAAAATGGCAATAAAACCAATGTGAACTCAAGAGTTGCAAGTGTAGCCTTTTGGAGCCGCAGTTTGCCCACGTCTGATATATACATTAACAAAATGATAGGTCCATGATCTTTATAATGTCACTGGTGGGGACATAGACAAACATGTTTGTAATGTTTTTTTAAGTTACTAGTAATGGGGAGACCCAGGTTAAAACCCTAACAGGATGGACTAAAGTTTTACTTTCTAAATGTTTTTTCCGCGCCACCTTCACGGAAATACAGGATCACTTCATATAAATACTACCTTCCTCATCTCTTTTACTTAAGTGTGAATATAAAAAACAAATTTATAAGATCTGGAGCACTTTAAAAATATAATTATGTGTACTCTCAAGTGGAGTTTGCTCTTTAGTAACTTGTGATTTAATTCTTAGGAAGGAATTCATATGCTCTTGTATATCTTTAATGTCTTGGTTAAATTTCTCCTTGTGTTTATGCTTACCATAAGAATCTGCTTCAACATGTCCACCCCAATTATTTATCTCCATCCAGCAAAAAAAAAGTTTTTCGTACAATAAAGGTTTTTTCTCTCTCAAAAACTATATAAAATGGTAAATTTCTATTAGAAGGATTTTTATATTTGCACTAAAGCTCTCAAATATCTAAGATTATTAACTTTCATGTTTGGGTGTATTAATCATCTATTATAGGTACAGTGACCATATTTCTGACAGTGAAAATCGAGACAACTTGGAAACATTTTTCAAAAGTAGCATAAGTATAACATAAGGCATAAGCATAAGTATAAATAAGAACAAACATATCCCAAGATGTTTTATTACAATAATATGTAATCGTTATAAAGAAATATAGGCTACCTAAAAATGGTCCAACTTTCTTCTAATTCTTCCCATGTAAGTTGTTTCTTTAAATCTATCCAACATAGTTTACTCAAGCTTTTTACATTTACTTCCAGAGATCTAAATAGGTTATACAGTGGTCATAAAAAGAACACCTAGTATACTTTAGATATTGTAAATCATGGCCTTGTACTGAAGCGTTTTTTCTTTGGAGCTCTTTAACTTTCATCATTTTAGAAAACATTCTAAATGAATCTTTCGTAAGGAGTGAAGAATTAGTAAGAGCTAAGACTTAGATATTATCTTAATAATTAATGATTAATGAAAGTATGGGTTTAAATTGGTTGATAATTATAGTATATTGCATATAATTATATTATGATTAATCTTTACAGGATGTTAGCGTACTTGGTATTATATATTTACCTTACAACGTGTACTGTAATACGAGTCAAATAGGATGAGCTAATAACATGACTTACTACACTATTGATTGACAACTATTTAAAATACAAGTTAAATAATTATAATAGTCACAACTAGTTTATAAAGTAGTTAAAATATATTGTGTAGGTATGAATCAAGTGGAAATTAACTAATAAAATGATACGATATACTAAGATTGATCAATTATTTGGAGTGATAGTAAAAATCAAACCCATATAACATTAATGAGCTAGTTTTAAAAAAAGAGAGATTAAAATGATAACAATTTAAAACAACAAGTTAAATATGTTATATAAAATTGATGCGTAGTTTGAACTGAAACCTGCTATTGTTCAAGAAATTTTCAGAAAGTTAACTAAGTTTTTAACGGTTATTTAAGTCTTATCTGGTGCAATTTGTCCCTGGACTCCTTTCAGTGTTCCAGTATTCTGAAATTAAAATTAAAAACTTGCAATAGATTAACAGGGAAACAACCACTAAAATTGTGAGAAAAGAGGAATGGAATCTGTAAATAGAATATTAGATAAAGTGACAGTATTTAACCGACATAAGTTTGTTTGTTTAAATACTGTCACTTTATCTAATATTCTATTTACAGATTCCATTCCTCTTTTCTCACAATTTTACCGATTGTTTCATTGTTATTCTATAGCAAGTCTTTAATTTTAATTTCAGTTCCATGAATATGGTGCGTTGATTCTAGCACCGAAACATGTCGGGCGAATAGCGTTCCAGTGATTAACAGCAATACTGGAACACTGAAAGGAGTAAAGGGACAAATTGCACCAGATAAGACTTAGATAATTGTTAAAAACTAAAGTTAACTTTCTGAAAATTTCTTGAACAATAGCAGGTTTCAATTCAAACTACTCATCAATTTTACGTAACATATTTAACTTGTTGTTTTAAATTGTTATCATTTTAATCTCTTATTAAAACTAGCTCATTAATGTTGTTATATGGGTTCGATTTTTACTAACACTCCAAATAATTGGTCAATCTTAGTGTATCGTATAATTGTATTAACTTATATAACCTATATTTTATAACTTTATAAACTAGTTGTGACTATTATAATTATTTAACTTGTATTTTAAATAGTTGTCAATCAATAGTGTAGTAAGTCATGTTATTAGCTCATCCTATTTGACTCATATTACAGTACATGTTGTAATGTAAATATGTAATACCAAGATACTATAATTATCAACCAATTTAAACCTATACTTTCATTAATCGTTAATTATTAAGATAAAACCTAAGTCTTAACTTTTACTCTTTTAACTTTCATTGGTAGAAATGATTGTTTTCTGTCAACCAAGTTTTTATGTAAAATCAAATATTTATGTGCTGCCTCTGTTGCTGATACTTTATCTCCTTCCATCTTCTTTACAACTTCATTGAAAAGTGATGAAACATTGTGCAGGAACCATAGCCACAATTCTCCATTTGGGTCTTCAAAAAAATGATTTTAACTCCACAGGAGGGTTTGCTTGGGACAGAAAATAGCTTTTGAATGGCTCCATCATTTGTAGAACAAGCTCCAAAGCATTGTGTGTTCGAATAAGACAATAGTTTCTGGTGCTCTATGTCAATGTATTAACAGAGTTCCTTCATTTCTGCCACTCCCACAGTGTAAATGCGAAAAAACTTAAACAGTTACACAAGTATTACCTAGGTATCAACAGGAAGTGTAACGGCAGCACTGTTAATGCATTTGTTAACAACATGCGCCATGCAACCTACACCAACTAAGGATTTTTCAGTGCTTTCTGATAATTTACCAAAGAGGTATTGCAGCCTTTTCTTTTTGCACCCCCGACATTTTTATTGGTGTTGTCTGCAGACATATCAACTAATGCTCTAAAACTTTGACATATACAAGTAGGCACATGAAAATATCTCACAACAATTGGTACTAATTTTCCAACACCATGATTTGAGCTGTCAACCCTTACCGTAAAACAAGACGTTTCACTCATTTCTTGTAATAACTGTCTTTGACATTCTGGAGCTAAGACATTTTTTACCATGGCTTCGCCTTTTGTTCTTGCAGCAGAGTATTTTGGCTCAAATAATGTGGAAATAAGCTTAGATGTGCAATCTAACGATTTAAAACTATGATTGTATTTTATTATGTGAAAGGCAAGAACTGCCTCTTTTGCTACAATCTCATTTTTAGCTAAGTAATTCTTAGTAATGAACTTACTCATTGAAGATGTCATTGCAACAGCATTAACTCCAGCCAGGTGTTTTTTAGTCTTCAAATGAAGCTTGATGTCAAAGCGGCCACTTTGATCAATATTAATCTCACTTGAACATTGAGTGCAAAATCTAATATGTGGGTTATGTTCACGTTTCTTTAAGAAGGGATAGTCCTTTTGTAACACATCATTAAATGAACATATGCATTTTTTTGCTTCTTTTTTTGCAATTTGCTGCTATTACCACTCAGTCCTTTGAAGAATAAAGACATAACAGCAAATCACTGCACAAAATGCAAAAAACAAAACACGATGAAGCGAAATAGAAAAGCACAGGTCACTGACTGTCACTACTCTGTATAAAACTGAAAACAGAAGTTTGCGCGACCTTGAAAGGTCATGAAGAGGAAAGGGATAGCATCTGGCCACCCCACCGCCACCTTGCAAAGGCTTATTCAGATACTGTCAATAAAAGTAAAATATTATAAATATAACGATTTTGATATTTTTGCTTTACTTTACAAACTTTTTCCATTAGTCGAACAATTTGTGATATTTTAGTCGTTTTTCGGGATGCCGAGACACAACCCTTAAAATTGGGACTGTCGATTTTTTTCAGAAAGTATGGTCACTGTAATTATAGGCCTCCTAACAAATTTTGTTTTAAAATAATGTATACATTTAAAATAATAAAGGATGAAAAATAGTTGGGAATTAAAGTTTTGTCAAAACTTGCATTGCAATTAAATTATTATATATAAGATGTATTATATGTTCTTATTAAAAGAATACAGAAACTATAAAAAATTGAATTTGTCTAGATTTTTGTTAAATATACAGGTCTTAAATAAGTGACAATATCTAGGTTTTAAATATTAAAAATCTCTAATTTTTATTTGTAATGAAAATTTAAAAAACTAAAATAATATATTAAATAATATTTACTCTTTGATACCATTGTTACTAATTTTGATTCATATTTGTCATAAAAATATTTTAGCACTATTCTTATATTGCCATTGTTAGTCCCAACTATACTAACTAAAACCACATTTAAAAAAAATAGTTTTGCCCGGCATCTTGATAGCATTCTTTATCAATGGTTTGTGCATTTTTAACTGATTTATTTAAAAATCTAATACACCAAGGCGAGCAATTGTGTGCTTCACTTCAAATCTAACCTTGGTTTTATATTGTCATTATTTGATGGCTCTAATTTTATTAATATCATATGATAGGTAGCTTATTTTTTGACAGATTTCATGCTTCTCTTTTGAAGTCTTCACCAATTCAATTTATGTTGTTGTTATTTTTCAGTTTTTAACAATAATCATGAACATATATAATCATATAATATATTATTTTTCTCAGTTGTCTTTCTTTATTCTACCAAATATTTTGTACAGAAGCATAAAATTATATATTTTTATGACAAAATATCGTAATTATGTATATTTGTTAAAACATTAGCTTTTTATGTAAATCTGTTAACATTAGCCAGTAGGACTGAATTTTAGTTCTTAAGAAACGCTGCATAACATTGTAATGCATTTCAACACCACATATAAATTTAATGTTAGCCAAGGACTAATAAACTTAAAGGTCAATACAGATTCAAATAAGATATTTTGTTAGCAAATTTAATCAACATGAGTCTTATGACGGTTGAAAAATTTAAAGCTAGTTTTGAAAAATGTACAATAAAATATTAATCAAAAAATAACCAACTAAGTATTTATCCAATCTTAACAGGAAGGTGGTTGACTATCTAAAATAGATGAAATTATAACCAACTCAGTTTTGAAAGTTTTTGGCAAGGCCAGTTTTAGTAACTCACTCCTAAATTACTCTCTTGCCATCAATATTCAAAATACAAATTTTGATGAGTACTTTTTTTTAATAACACATTTATCCAGTTGTTATGAACACTTCATCAAAATACCAGAACATAATTTTGAGTTAATGTACTCTTTAACTGTAGGTACAGTGTTGATTGTTTCAATTACCCATGGTAAATACATTATTTCTAATTGATATGTCACAATTTATTTTTTCCATAAGTAAATTATGATTATCGATTATTATACTCTTTAAGTTATATCGTCTTTAACTAAACAAGAAGTGTGTTTGTGTGAAGCTAATAAACTTTTATACCTAACCTGGAAATATTAAATTTGGTAAAATGGTAGAGGTAGCACTGTAAAGAGCCAGGAAAGTCTGGGAATATTTCAAATACAAAAATGGAGAACTGGGAATTGGGGGAGTATAGATTTGAAAAACTAATCTAGAAAGTACTACTTTTAGTTGTAGTAGAAAATTTAAATCTGGAATGCTATTAAATACATCCTCAAGATAACTAAAAAAATTCTTAAAAATTTGAGATTTAAAATGGGGCTCTGTTAAGAAAGGGGAAGAAGGGCTTAAATTTTTAAAATAGATTAAAAACTTCTTTTTGGGGTAAATAATTTAAACGTGGCACAAAGGTAAGGTATCTTGCTCCCCAAATAACTAGAAAATTATATTTTAAAAATTTGAAGTTCCATAAAAGAGGCCCATGAAAATTACAAAATTGATCAAAAAAGTTTCACTGTAGTAGAAAGTTAAAAATTATTAAGTATCTACAAGGACCACCTGGAAAAGCTGTTTGAAAATGTGTAGTTTAAAAGTAAGGGTTCATTTAAGTGGAAAATTACTACATAGATATAGGAATATAACTGAGACCTTTGGCTTTTTTGCACCACTTTTATACCACTTTAGCCACGTCACTAGTTGTGTTGGGTCTAATGGTTACTGATTAAAGTAACGACCACTCAGAGCCATAAGTCGCCGTGGACTATGATAGTCTATATCTTTGTGTGACCAATAATGTCACTAATTACCATACTTAACAAAACACATAAACTGATAAAATATGGCCCTGGATGAGAGACGAACAAGGATGGGTTATTGGTAGAGCTTTGGAACGCAAAGCCAAAGCTTCAGATTTCAGTTCCCATATGCTGGCTGTCATTTTTCACTTTATTGAATTTTATTCAGCTATCAGGAGCTATCCTGTAGACAATACTCACTCATCAGTGTATACCAGGCCTACACACAAATGCAAATAAAAATAAATATCCCGAAAAATTGTGAGGGGACACTTGAAATTCCCAAAACTAGTTAAAATAAATTTATCTGCATGATAAAAATTGAAATTTGGTTCAGTAAGAAAAAAAATCCCTTTAATTAAAATAATTAAAATAACACAAAATCCACATCTTTCTGAAAAGGGTGTCAACTATTGTTAGGGTGTCACAGTTACTAATCTAATACAAAACGAACACCTACCTTTTGGTGACAGAACAAATTAAAACAAACAACATCTGACAACATATCTCATTGAACTGCGATGCTTCTGTTTTTATTGGGTTTCTGTAACAATGTATAGTGTTATATTTAATTTACCTATAGTCAACAATATCTCAAGCCCATGTATAACAAACCAGCATAACACCATACTTTGTTTCGCTAATTAAACATCTTATTACTAGCACCCTTAACTCCTGCCAAAAAAAACAACCATCCTGACAAATTGGTCCACAGGAGCGAGGGGGGGGGGGTTTAGGGGGTGGACAATATTACTGAGTATTATACTACTTTATTAAATACTGTAGACAGTCTCTATCAACAATAAGTAGGACTTACTACACAGCCAGCACAATAATGCTTGCAAACCTAAAAATAAGCACCCTAAATTATTTTCACTACAGCATAGTAATGTATTGTTAAATTACATAAATAAAATTATGATGGATTGATGCCCAAATCTAGGGACAGTTTTTGAACATTTATATGTGAGACATTTAATGATAAATTAAGAAGTAATATTTTTTTGATTCAATAGCAACATTCTTTGATCACCTACAATCCAGTTTTTTTAATACAACACCAATTATGTATTAAATTTTATGTGTGGAGAATGGTGGTTGGAAATAGCAAGGGAAATGACATTTCAAAGGTAACTTATTTGTATTTCTTATTAATGTAAATATATATTTGTATTTCAAATTTTGTTCATGAACTAGTTAATATCCATATTAAACTTTAATAGGTCTAATGTAATTATTAGCCTAGAGAAACTTTGAAAAGTTAACATTTTAAAAATACCTAACATTTTACTTTTGGGGAAAGTGACCCATTAATTGAAACACTTTTGTTTTAATCATTATCAGATGACCCTAAATAACAATTAACAAAACATGTAGACTCCAAGATAAAGTTTTTTTTATTGTAGATCTAAGCTCGGCCTTTTCTCCTCTCTTAATATTTTCTTTATAAACCTTTAGGCTTCCCCTTAAATTTTCAAGACGGTCTTTGATATAATTTAGAGAAAATAGGTGTTAATTAAATAAGCACAACATTCCCATATAACTGAAAAGATATATATAGTTCAAGCCACAACATTACATACATAATTATCTGATTCTGCCCAACCTAACATAATAGCCTACAGGAAGCTAAAAAACAACATTCACACTAATACAAACTTTCTTAACCAAACTAACTTAAATCTTACTGTCTATGATAAAGAGGACCATAACAACAAAGAATGTTCTACGTTTGAATATAAGATATGTAGTTGAAAAATGAAACCTTAACTCAGAATTTGAACCTAAGGTCTTTGGCCTTGTGGGCCAATGTTCTACCATTGAGTTATCCAGGGTTCTTCCTGTGCTAAAGGTTGTTCTTCATTCATGGTTTTGAGCAGTCTCTTATAGATGTGTGAATTCTTAAGCTATTGAGCTATCATTGAATCATAGCCACCAATGGCTCAGGACTTTTTGCTCTCGCTATTACAAGATTGTACAATTAAATTAGAAAAATCATCAAAAATCATACATCATGTCACCCATAGACGTGATTCAATAATATATCTAGGAGCTTATGAATTCACACTTCCATAATAGACTCAGCCTCAAAACTATGAATGAAGAAGAAAGTACGAGAAGATTCTTATATAGATAGTTTTTCACATGGGTTGCCATTTTTATAACATGAAACAAAGTGACCTTAAACTACAACTACCAGGTTTTTAAGATTCAGCATGATCTTTTGATTCTTTCTTCAGGGATGAAGCAGATGTACAGGACAACATATGGGCGGGCATGTGCTGTGTGGTTTTCTTCTTTCTTATCATCTCAGTCCTAGCATTTCCCAATGGACCATTTACAAGACCCCATCCAGCAATCTGGCGAATGGTCTTTGGGATGAGTGTCCTCTATCTAATGGGACTTCTCTTCATGTTGTTTCAAAGCTTCAAAACGGTCAACGCTATATTGTACTGGATCGACCCTTCTTTAAAAGATTTTAATATCGATATGGACAAGGTAGGAATATGTATAATCTTTTCTAATTAAAATTATAAGTATTTCAATAGATACACACAATTGAACCCTTTTAATTTGATTGGTTTAACTTAAAAGGTGAAATTATGTTTCGTTAATCAGTATGAAGCTAATATAAATATATTATTATTATTAATAATAATAATATTTTAGCTAGTGAAACTTGTTTTTGATTTAAAAAATATATGCTATATTTCGTCAGTTTTTATAGGATTATTTTGGTATTTTTTTGATATTTTTTTCTTCATTTTGTAACTTTGTGATTATATTCGGATTAGGTTTTAATTTTTAAAGGTCCAGTTGAATTGATATAAAATCATAACGTGTTTTTATTTTGAATCATTAATATAAATACAGCACACATAAACCAACAATTTAAGGTGAATAAGAAAATGCGAAAAATGTCATCACCTCCCTGTTATTAGGGGTTATATTGTTTCTTATATCTGCCACTAAGTTCCCGCACACAAAAAAGGATCGCCCAGTATCAAAACTACTCATGGGGATCCATAATGCTTTCACAGAGGCTTCAAAAGAATTTGGATAACCTACTTTCATAGAAAGTAGAGTAACAAGAATGTCGACACATTCATCTGCTGCATTCCCTTGATAAACTAATTCCCTGAACACGGTATATTCTTGTATATATACTCGTCCTTTAACACTTCTTTCAATAAGGGGATTATTTTAACTATATCAGAAGTTTGACTGTTACGCGCAAGGAGTTTTGCAAAATGTTCCTTGGATCAAACAATTGGCCAAGAAAAAAAAAATGAAATCTTTCCCTGGATTGTTAATTATTAATTGTTGAAGTTTTGTCAGAAAATGTGCACCTACAGGATTTACATCTAACAAGAATTTACTGCAGACTATCATAATTCATTATGTTTGTGAATTTTCAGTAAAAATTTCTCAATTTGGTTTTAATTTCATTTTTTAATTTTTTAATACAAAATCGTCACTAAGTTATTTCATAATTATTTCACACATCACGAAAAACCAGTATCTCTCCCTATACATTTCTTATAGCTGTTACATTTTAATCATGTGCAAACTCATGATTTATTAGTTACTTTTACTTCCAAATATTATGCTATAAAATTGTTAGGCTAGTTGAAGTTCATTTAACCATCTGGGAAATTTTGGAAAAACTGGAACTAGCTGGGAATTTGAAGTGGTCAGGAAATAACGGGAACAAGTCGGAAATTTGCTATATTATCAGAAAAAATCTGGGAAAATGTTGTTTTACTCAAAATATGAAATATAATAATCATTAAATCAGTACATTACAATATGATTCAAACTTTTTTTTTTCTTAGCTGTGTAATATATTTTCTAATTTCTAGTAACTATTTTATTACAAATAAAAAACATGTTTATTTATATTTTAAAACTTACTATTAATCATGTAAAAGATTAATAAAAAATGTGAGGCGGGGGACTAAGAGAAAGGTGTGATATACTTTAAAGTCGAGGATTTAAGGAAATTATCTGGGGAAATCGGTGATAAAGTCGGGGATTTCAGTGGTCAAGTTGAGTAGACACCATGATTTAAATTGTTTTTATTTGCACCACATCTATCTGTATTAAATTGTTCTATAGGGGTAGTAGAAACAAAAGTAGAATTTATAGGAAATGTACCAGTACTGGTATTTGTTTGATGGGTGAGTAGAAAACCATTTAGGAAAAACAGCCCCCAGTACACCCGGCCAGGATACAAACCCTGATGGTACTATAATGAACTAATTACTGTCAGGGCTGTCCAAATATATAATGAAGCAGAATTTAATCTTAGTGACAAGAATTCGGTCTCTGACAGTGTACCCTAAGAGTTAGCCTCCCTTGTTCCCTGGCCCCTGTTACCCCTTGCCCCCTTACACACACACACACACACACACACACACACTGTGACTTCCTGTCTGATCTCTACAAATGCTGGTTCATTTCTATATTAAAGTCCATCTGTTTTATCTTATTGCTTTAGGTTAGATAGTATACTTACATTGGCACTAAAAGTAGGCCTACCAATAAACAAAAATCAAACTAATTGGACTCTAATGTTAGAATAATCCAACATCACTGGTCACCTGTGATCATATTTGATTCTAACTTTAATTGAGGACTTATTTGATTGTAAAGTACTAAGAGAGTAACGGGTACACAAAAGCCGTAATGGTTCAAGTTGACTAAGGGGCCCCTATTGAAAATTAATTTGACTTTATTGGTTTCAGGAATATGGCGTTAACTGTTCAGATGTGTCCCTGGAAAGAATCTGGAGTCATGTGGATGTATTTGCAGCTGGACACTTTTTAGGGTGGATGTTTAAAGCCATTCTTGTCCGGCATTTTGGAATATTGTGGGCTATTAGTGTCATGTGGGAGTTCACAGAGGTCAGTGATACTAAGCATGTTTAAACTGAGGATAGTCTCACTATTTTCTTGAAGCGATCAAGTCATTGTTTGAAATCTAGTGGGGGATATTAAGGATGATTCTCAATGTGATTTTCCCAACCTCCACACTAATGCAGGTGCCTTTCTTATATGCCACATTTTCCTCATCCCCAACCCGAGTAGCAAGAAATTAATAACATTTGTTTAAAATATAAAATAAAAAACCTAAAACCTGCGTTATTGGAGGCGTGAGTAGGGATCTTGACTACATGTTTTTAAGAACCTGATTTTTATTTCAGACAGTGACTAAAAATCAGTATTTCAGTACTATCCGAATATTGTATATGTATTTGGAAGAAGGTATAGGAAATATGGATAGAAAACCTATAAACACACAAAATATGGCTTTTAAAATGAACAGAAGAACATGGTTCACACTTTACATTGCTTCCACTGGACCAAGAGGTAATGAATGAATGGCTCTGGAAGAAATTCGTTCACTACTGCCTAATCCCCCTGCCTAGGTTTCATTCTATCAGAACTCATCAGGAGGGAATGCGAAACTCGCAATGGTAGAATGAAACCAAGGCCAGGGGATTGGGGGGTAGCGATTGATTTTCTTATACTTTTTTGTCCAGAAGCAGCAATTTAAAGTGTGAATTGTGTTTTGCTTTTCATCGTCAAAGCCATATTGTGTTGATTCTCTTTTATATGGTTTCTATCCACCTTTTCTGTGTCTTCTTCCAAATACTTATACAAAAGACCACAAAAAGCAAAAAGAAGCTTTGCTTAAAGAGATATAATATTTAGATACTAGAATTATGGTATATTCTAGTAAGGGCAAATGTGTGTGAGCTTAATTTAAATTACAAGTTGTGTTTGGATATAAACTTGTTTTTAGAAAATGTGTGTTAAATACTCCAGATCAGGGGCCTATATTAAAAATGTATATTTTATTATAATCTTCTTTTACTTTTTGGCCTCTAGCTTGTCTTTTTTGAACTATCATGCAGCTATTTAATCGGCAAATAGTCTACAAGCCACTATATCATGTAACTTGGCTGTTAATGATCTGTATGTTGACACATGTGAGTTAACTTAAGCCTGGTGTCCACGAGCGACGTGTGTCGTCTTTGCACTCAGGTCATGTGATGCTGTGTTGCAGCATTACTTTGATTTAAATGATGGAGTTCACATGAGACGCAAGGTCTTGCATCAAATTGGCGTCATTGTTGCATCAAAACTAGTGACGATGCAGGTTTCTGCAAAACGCGGCGGTGACTCTACCGCTCAGCGTTTTGTTGGTACCTGTATATACATACAGCAGTGCACATGAACTGTGTGCATCATTGTGACGGTAATCGATGTACTGTCAGAATGGATGATGAAATAGACACATAACTTTTTATTAATGAGGTATGCGTTAACCTGTCATTTGGAAGTCGTCCCTAAAGGAATACCACGAGAGAAACAATAAAACAAGGAGCATGGATGGAGATATGCAAGGCCCCAGGTCCAAGTACTAATGAAATGGAAACCATAATTCTAAAGCTACTTGGCGAGTTGCATCTCAATTTTTTTTTCCCTAATAATTTTTATGAATGGGAAGAAAATATTTTGTATATACAGTGGAACTTTGGTTATAGGGACTAACTGTGACCATATGTCATCTGGATTATCTGAAAATCTGAATTTTTTTTGTTAAAGTGCCTTAAAACTAGATACGTTACTACCTGACCATTTTTTTCACAATAATAATTTGTAAAATACTTGAAACATGTCACAACTCACAACCACTGTTCAATTATAAAATCATGAGTAGAGATCAGATGTTAGGCAAAATGCCTATACATTATTGTTACAGATATCATAAAGATGACTTATAAGCTCATGTCAGGTTATTAGGATTGTGTACAAAAAAGATAAGTTTGTATATTTTTTTCCGCTCCCGGGGTGTACATATCACAGCCATGGCTTCAAACCCATTGAGGCCAAGAGTTGTGTCCAAATAGACACAAGTCGTTAGTGTGCACTGCTCCGGGGGCAGTGACGTGGTGTAACTAGTCACCCATCCTAGCCTGCTCCTCTTCATAAGGTGTTATCCACAGCAATCAGTAGGTTCCAGTAGAGTACCTCGGGGTTATACAGATAATGGTGGGGGTAGATGTACACAGCCGATCAAATAGATACTATTTTATCAGGTAGAAGCAGAAGTTTTATTTTATATAGAATTTGACAGACATAACAAAACATTTGTTACGTAACGAAAAAAGAAATTGATTCATGATTTCACGAAGCTACAAATATTTAGGTAATATTGTGGTCCACTAACCACTTATTATACATTTTCTACCCCCCATTTCTAAACTTCTCCCCAATTGAATTTGCGGGACTTGATAACGTGACTTAATATCACGAGCGCTCAATGACCAAGAACCCGTGTCCCACGCTTTCCTTCCCCTAGTCACCAATACAGACACTAAACCAGAGGTGCTGATTGGCCAGGAGTCCGCGCCAAAACCTCCCACCACCTGGGAGACCACAGGTGTGTGCGTCTCAAGACTGCCGGGTTCAGCTGTTAATACATTGCATAATGCTTAAAATGAAAAAAAAAAAAATTGGATGACTCTATAATTCCAACAAAGATTTTAAACAATGAAAAACTATAAGATTAAAAGTTTAAAGGCCTGAAAATTAAGTTAATGAATTGAAATTTAAAACATATATTGCTTACAACTTTGGTTGTGATTTACATAACTTATAATTACCATAAAACTCCACACTTTCTTATAATTAACCATTTGATAGTAATAAAGAGAATTACATTAGGCCTAGACGAATGGGAAATGAAAAATGTATTTATCAGTTTAGTACGCTTAGTATCTTGAGCGTATTAACAAAGGCAAACTATTATAATTTTATAAATGAAATGGTTGAGAGCTAAGGGCCTAAAACCCTGACCACTTTACAGTGGCATCAACTTAGTATCACCAGGCCACTTGTGTGAACTGCTTTTAGCGGTGACGCAGCGTCACAGGACACTACTGCAAAGATGACGCACAGCTCTTGTGGGCACCAGGCCTTAGACTGTTAATGATCTGTAAGCGGATATATGTGAGTTAACTTACTGGGCCTCTTAAGTCAACTTGCATCATGCCAACAAGGCTTTAAACTTGTCTTAAATTTCAGATTGCATTTGCCCACCTGTTACCAAATTTTGTTGAATGCTGGTGGGATGCCTTGATCCTGGATGTGCTGATTTGTAATGGACTGGGAATTTGGGTCGGTCTTCAAATCTGTAAAAGGCTGGAAATGAGAGAGTACAAATGGGTCAGCATAAAGTAGGTTGTATAAAGAATTTTTCTTTTGAAAACAATCATTCAGAGTGTTCATAGGTCAGGAAAGTAATAAAAGAAAATGATTATTAAATGAAATTTTACTTATAAATTTCATGCAATTGTCATAGATCAAGATATTGGTCATGGATACTCTAAAGCAATATTGACACAAAAAGTTAGTAGGAATCATATTTTTATGCCTTTTCATACACATACGTATATCTTTGATTAAAACATTACTAAGAAATTAGAAAAATTATAATTGATGCCATTCTTAGTGACTACATCAGTTTGAAGAGATATACAATCTAATTTTTTGACATTTTTTTGTATTGTAGTAGGTTTTTTCTAAACCATTTTCCACTCTCTCTCACACAAATTCAGTTACATCCCCTCTAAATTATTCCATATTTGTTTCTTCCCAATTATTTAGTGTATTTGTGTTGATGGCTTAAAGGGGTTGTAAGATGTAGATGTAGAGTATGAGCTAAAAAAAAGGTTTTTTAAAGATATTTTTATAAACTATTGGTCGGATGTATTGAGGATGGTTTTCCCTAAATGGTTTCCCACTTGCTCTCCATGTAAATTTGGACACACTTTTCTAAATTTAAACTTCATAATCCCTAACCCATTAGCATAATTAATACATAAGAGCAAAATCCAAATGGGTAGTACAAGATGTCCAGCGACCTGGAAATGTCAGGAAATTTGCATAGTCAGGGAAAAGTCAGGAAATTTTATCAAATTTCCAGAACTTTCACATACTCACTAATAGATTACGCAAATATTATTTATAAGTGTCAAAATAACATTTTTCTTTCAGTCAATACCTACTGCAAATCTCACAATTGTCCCTGTTGATCAGACTAATCCTAATTCTTAAAGTCAACATGCAACACCTTTCCACTCCTCTACTGTGCGTCTTGAGCCAAAGTTGAGTCATCCTTATACACATGCATAAGAATTTGATCACTTTATAGGAAGGAAAAACTAAAAAAGAATGTGTCTCACAACAATTTTAGACTGTACTGGTATAAGGTGATCTTTTGATGGCTCAATATGATATTACAGAAATCTATCATAGATTGAACCACTCCAACCCATTTATTTAGACTGATATCCTTTAACCCTTTCATATAGTGACAACATTTCAGCATGTGTATGTGTCTAGTATTATTATTACCTCAAGTTGTGATCTTAATAAAATAATGTTTATAAAATACTTTTTCTTTGCTGGAAATGTTGTAAATAGGCTCTGGAAAATCCGGAAAAGTCAGGGATTTTTAAAACGTAGCTTGGCTGGACACCATGTGGTAAGATGCGTCACCAAAAAAAAATGATTACTGAACGTTACTAGCTTTGTTATTTACACAAATAGCGGGCAGAGGATCGTTTTGCAAACTTAAATAGATCAAAAATAGCCTCTCAGCGATTTTAACCATTTAGAAGCATTTTTCCTCATGTCACTAGAAAGTACAATCTGATGTTTCAAGTAGGACTGAAGAGTGTTGTAATCATCGGTAGTGTAGCTGAAATGGCCTTGGGATTAAACTTAATTCCAATAACAATTAAAACTGTACTTCACCTCACTATTTCAGCTAGTACTGAAACCTAGCTTCATTGGTATTTATGAATGTATGCTAATATCCATCATATTTGTAGTCCCATGCCTCTTGGAACCTGCCAGTCCACCTTTACTCTAGTTTAATGAAAAAACAGAATTGTTATAACTCTTTTCTTAATTCTAAGCTGCTTAAGAAAGTGGGATTTCCTTTTGAAAAACCTGGAAAGCACAGGGAATATAGTTGTAAGAAAAATAGTGGCAATCTCAAATAAATGTGTAACTTTGGTTTACAGAGACATTCACTCGACATCAGGTAAATTAAAGCGGGCAGTTCTTCAGTTCACACCCGGTAGCTGGACGCATGTTCGATGGTTGGACCCCACGTGTACATATATGAGGTTCTTTGCTCTGTGCCAGTTGGTCATCTTTTGGCAGGTATCAGAGTTGAACACTTTCTTCCTCAAGCATATCTTCGAGATGCCTCCGTCCCATCCCATCGTCGCCTTACGCCTCATCCTCATTGGAGTTATAGTTGCTCCATCTGTTAGGTGAGTCATCCTTTAAGATTAATATGATTATTTCTTAACATTATTTGATAATTTGATAGTCACTGCTACTTATGTTTAACTTTTTTTTCCCCTGAAACATTTTAACAAAGGATTATTTATTGTAAAACATGGTTTTATAGCAGAAAGCTTCAGCCCTGTCTGTTATTGTGTACAATTTAATCAAAACATAGTCCATGATATGTATTTTGTGGTGCCATCCATAAAACTGGTCTTTTGTTATATCTTGTCTGTACTTACAGTCTAGTAAAAATGTTTTTAAGTCTTTCACAAATATATGTAACCTTTCATACTAGTTAACAAAGTGTTGTTTGTATTGCAACTATCACAATAATAATCTGCGAAACCTCATAATTTATGGTATCTTTCACCAGCTCTTATTTTTGATTAATACATTTTAACGGAACTCTTTTATATCTTTAATTAGATATGTACATAAGTTAGCAGAGGAAACAAGGCTGAGATTGTATGATCATGTAATGAGGATGTAAAAGGAAAGAATACTACAGAGAATGATAGAGATGAAGAGTGTAGGGAAAAGACCACAAGGGATACCAAGAAAGAGATAGAAGTAGTAGATAAAATTAAGAGTGAGAGGAGAAGAATGATTACGACAATTATGATGATGAACTAGAGATGCCAAAATTCCTATTTTACTCAATTCCAAATCTAAATTTTACTCTCTCATTTCTGATTTCCCGAACATTTAAAATTTTGCTCTTTTTTTGAGTTGGATCAAACCAACTATTTTAGGAGTCTGAATCTTTATTTTATCTACAAATCTCGAATTAGAATTAGAATCTATAAGAAATAAGATAAATAAAAGATGAAATAAAAATATAATGAAGTGATAAAAAGTAGAATTAGTAACTAAATATTAACTTTTTTGCTATAATTCATAAAGTATAATGTTCATACAGTTAATAAAGTGTTAAATTAATGGTCTAGGATTTGGTTCTTAAGTTTGTCCTATAAATACAATGAGTCTGAACCATCAATAAGGTGTATTAAAGCTATAAAACATAAAAACTGATTTTTTTCAAAGATTTGAGTTTTGAATCCTTCATAATCTCGAATATCCTTATGGATTCAAGGTATTCAAGGGTTTGAGGATTTGAGAGTCCAATCCCAGCTCTTTTTACATGCATTCAACCTCATATTAAAAATTATGTTATTTATTTGTATACTCTACTGTTTTTTAAAAAAGATAAAAAGTGTAAACCTGCTTCGGTGACTGCATGGTCTAAGGTGCTACCCTCACAATAGACCAGACTGCCAATGACAAAGGATCGAGGTTCTAATCCTGGGCGGGTGTACCGAGTCAGGTTTTTCCTAACTGGTATTCCACTCCACTTCCACACAAATGCAGGTACACTTCATCTAAATTCTGGATAGGTAGTAAGATGTGGCGCTAAAAATAAGCTAAAAAATGTAAATCGTTAACAAAATAACCCATGTTTGAATCGCACAAGATCACTAGGATACAAAGGTCATGTTAATTACATTTATAATTTGTTGATACTAAAGAGAAACAAAAAAACTACTATTAATGGTCACAATGAAAAATTTCCAAACTCTAAATATTAATATTGCTGTTTCATTTAAATGCCAGAACTTTCATTAACTGGTATTTGATGTATAAGAGTTAATCTAAACAAGGAGTTTGCGAAGCCTCACATACTTTTACTCAATTTTGAATATTCATTTGCTTGGACTTCGATTCAAGAGTAAAATTACTTATTTGACAATTATGAAGCTTCGCAAAAAAAAATTATAAATTTAAAGCCAAAACACACTTTTATGGGGGAGGAGGCGAATCTTAATTTTCAGTTATCTAATTCCATCACAAATTAGCGTTAGTGTAAGAAAAATCTTAAATAATTATGTTACATTTTGGGATAGTAACTTAATTTATCATTTTAATATGTAATAAATTAATTAGTTTTGGATTAACGCATTTTTTAAAAATTAATATAATACTTACATTTACATAATTTTGTATCAAGTATTCAAACATTGATTCGGCTTCGGAAATATCTCATATTATTTGATCAACTTCAGTCACTTTGAATTGAAACAGTGTATTAATTAAAATGCCCCCATCTGCCTCTGTCCTTTCACCATCCTTTCTTTCACTCTGGTCCATTTTTCTCCTCTCTCACACACACACACTACACAGCTGTTATCTGCTCCTTCCATCTCTTCCTTAGTTTTTCTTGTGATCATTAACGAATTGACCTGCCTTGATGGCCACATGTTCTAAGACTTCACGTTCTCAGTAAACTGGACTGCCAATGAAGAGGAGATTGAGGCTCGAATCTGGGTCGGGTTTACTGTTTGTGGTTTTTCTTAAATGGTTTTCCACTCTCCCTCCACGCAAATGCAGGTACACTTCCCTTAAACATAACCTTCCTCATCACTAAGACCATTAGCATAATTAGTCGATATGTGAATAATCCAAGCGGGTAGTAAGACGCAGTGCTAGAAAAATAAAATAATGAATTGTAAATGTTTCAGGCAATATTACAGCTACACCACAGACACTCAATGCAAGAGGGTGGGGACTCAGTGCTGGGTGTACGGGGCCATTATGGTGACGGAAGCCATTTTGTGCATTAAGAACGGCAAAGAGCTGTTTGAACGCACACAGGCAGTTAACATCATTATTTGGTTCCTTTTACAACTAATGTTGTCAATAACGTGTGTGTATGGCTTCGTACTTTGGCACAAATACATCCAGGTATTTTTTTTTTTTTTACATTTCATTACAATATATATTCTTATTTTTTATGTGTGTATGGCTTTATTATTGTTACTTTTAAATGCTCATTTATTTACCAACTTACTCTTTCCCCCTTTGTGACCCTATGTGAATTCATAATTTTCAATTTTGAATCGAATTCAAATCTTGGCTGACTTGAATCAGATAGAATTCAAGGCTCATGCTTGGAGAAAATTTTTGATCAAATCTCATGCCTAAAATTTAGCGATGGACGGGAATGACATTTTTATATTGGGTCGGGAACAGGGCGGGAAATGAGTCAAAATATCGGGGTGAGGATGGGAAATTATAATGATGCATTAGATTAAAAAGATTAATTCTAGATTAACAATACATCTATGACATTATTTAATATAATACAAATTATATATTATCATAAAAAGTAAAAACATAATATAAATAAAGGTGCGCAAATAGCATTTCATATTGAAACATATAGCTAAATTTTGAATAAATAATGAATAATACAAAGTGAATAATTAATTTTAATATATTATATTTATTAATCTCTTTTGAAAATAGTGTTTTATATTTAACTACTTATTGGAAGAGCACAAAATAAAAATAAAAATTTACCCTTCTTAAATGTTCTCTATTTTAACACTTCTTAAAGGCTATCTAGGTTTGAAACACCGTAAATATTCTTTAGGTCTAAAACCCCTTGAATATTATCTAGGTTTTAAACACCTTAAATGTTTTAAGGTCTAAAACCCCTTTAAAGATTATCAAGTTTTAAATCCTTTGAAGATTATTTTGGTATGAAACTCCTTGAAATTCCTCTTTGTTTAAAGCCCCTTTAATGTTCTCTAGAATTGACACCCCTTAAAGGTTATTTGTTTAACACCTCTGTAATCTCTAATCTTTGTTAGGTTGCTAACAATAGACAGGTTGACAATGATAATGTTTTAAATCAAATCTGTGTTGAATCTTTCACTATGTTAAGTTTCTGAATCCAATCCAATGAAATATTTAAAAATGGTGATTGTCGTTTTGGACACATTTTAGGTTTATTAAGTAATGTATCAATAGCACTAATCACAAAAGGTAACACGTTAAATAGAGATTAAACAATTTTTACAATCATAGTTGATTAATATTTACAAAAAGGTGGGCTTTTTAGCTACATTAAAAAAAGTTATTCTCTGTCACATATGTCAACATGCAACTATCATTCATGTGATTCATTTACAACCTGGAATTCAAGTAAATTTCTTTATTCTCTTTACTCTGCAACTAGTTTCAGGTTTGACTGTCATGATTTGTTAAGCAAGTATGAATTATAGATTCAAATAATTTTCAGTTAAACCTATCAAATTCGAATCTGGGATATATTAAGATTTGAAATTTTGAATTAAATCCAAACCTTTCCAATAGGTAAGATTCTAAATTTCAAATTTTTAAGATTTGGATTCAAATTCAAAATGTCGATGGTTTGCACAGGCTTACTCCCTTTGGAGTATTTGGTTTCCTCTTTTAGTAAGTTTTATTTAGACTTTATTACCTTCTCCCAAAGAATTCCAATAGAATGATATCTCTCTTTGTGCAAGTGCAGCATTGTAAAGTGTGAATGAACTGTATTCTGCTTTTCACTGTAAAAACCATATTGTGTATTTTCCTTTTATTTGTTACTTTCCTTTAATCATGTATATTTTTCTCCATATATGATTGGATTGAATGTAGGCCAAAGGATGACTATAATTAAAAACCTGCTATTTATCCATCACTGTTTCCAGCCTGTGTCCTGGGTTAGTATTTAATTTAAGCCATATATCTTCCACTACCAGTTTGCTAGGCCTGTCTAAGCTTATATGTCATTTAATATAACTTAAGACTAGGACAGGCACAATTTAAACCCACATTTCACCAATGTACATTTTTCGGGCATACTGCAAATTGAACCCGGGACCCTTAGCTCAGTTGACGGATACACTAAAAACTGAGCTAAGATGTTGGATATCCATGATGATAAACACAAATGTACATTTTATGATAAGCGCACATTCAGATTTTTAACTGAATTAAAAAAAGCCGCACAAATTATTCCATTTTTAATCAGACAAAAAGAAATACTATCTTATATTAGAATTAGATTTTAAAAATTTGAAGGTGAAATTGAACTTTTTGAGTATGTAGTCAAGACCTTTTTTAGAATCTTTTTCAGGTTGCATTCGAACAACTATTAAAAGTCAGCTTGATCACGTTAAAGTAGTCGCACACCCCTAGTTATTACTGTATTTGTCTTTCACTAACTTTACATGATCTGTCTGTATCTTCACCTCTATTTTTCACACTAAGAATATATCTATATACGAGCTTAAAATCTACAGTAATTAATCTTATTTGACTTAATTGGACTGTACAAGCCGATATTCTTGGTGTTTTTGTTTTGTGTTTTTCAAGTCCACAATGGTTATTACATGTAATTATTTTTGTACGTTTTTAATTTTGACTCTAGCTAGTCCCATTGTGATCCTTTGGTACTGTTGGTTTTGATTTTTATCCCTAAGCTATTTGTATTTGTTTACATAAACACAATAATAAAAGGTTTACATACAAATTTGAAATTTACATATATTATCTTTTTATAACTCTTTACAAAAGTATTAATTTTTTGAATTGATTTTGCTTCCTTTACCCTCTCTTATTGTGGGCATGTGTTTTTATAGACATTACTATGTGTTTGCCGTGTTTGTCTTGTCAAAGCTTGGAAATAAAGCTATAGCATGAGAGTTTTAGCAGCATTAATAATAGAAACAAATTGATACCATTGGACATATCAGCTTCTCTTGTTTTTGTAATATCTAACATTTTAGAGATGCTTCAATTAATGGCTTGGTGATTATAGAATACTTAACAAAACATTTTTGTGTCCCCCCTCAAGTTGAGCTTAAGGGAACTTATTATTGAGCTTCTGAGCACCGACATTTGAGTATTCATGTAGTCTACAGAACACTAAAAAAAATTAGTAAGAACTGGCAACCTCTCATGTAATTTTTATCCATCAAATATAAACACAAACTTTCTGTCAACCCCTAAATTTATAATTTTATTTTTCACGCAAATTATGAAGAATTATACACATCTTATAATAGGTGCAATTATTTTAGCATTGTTGGACTCTTTTGCAGAATGGTGATGAAGTGTCCAGAGAATCTTCACCCATAAAATCACCTGAAGTTGGTTCTAAAGATCATCCATCCGGATTAAATAAAATTCAAGAAATAATAGGTACGAGCCTTCATTTCAATGACATAATATATTAATTTTTTTTACTACATCTTACCCTTGGTCATCGTGAAAGACTACAAATTTTGTCAGAAGGCGATTGATTATTCTTCCAAGAAAACTCGGCCTAGATTGTGTTAGTTTTGTTAAAAAAAAATCTCCTTTGAAAGTCTGTAAAACACCCAAAAATTAAAATGATATTTTAATAAAGTTCTTAGGACATGATTTGGAGGCTGCATGGTCTACATTGTCTCTCTCACAATTGACTAGACTTTATAGAGGACAAGGAAATTGTTGTTGAATCCCAGTTGGGTGTACTCAAGGTTGTTTTTCCAAACTAGTTTTCCACTCCCTTCATGCAAATGTGAGTGGACTTCCTCTAAATTCTTCTTTCTTTATACCGAACTTAACCTGAATAGGTAGTAAGGCCCGGTGATTAAAAAAAAATCATAAATAAAGCTTCACAACATTTAGAGAGAGAAAAAAGTTTCTTTGGTTTTAAAAATAATTGACATAGAAATGTAATTCAGCAAACACGTTAAAAATGTTAAGCCGTTTATTTAATCTTAACAAAGTCTTCAATAGTACTATAAATTAAGCTTGTTTTCATGTAGATTTTAGATTAATTTCTCCTAATATTGATGTTATTTATTTGTGAGAAACTTTTATGATTAATTATTATTGACAATCTAGGTATTTATAAATAACTACTTTGTTGAGTTTTATGTACTTAATGTTATTTTTATATGGAAATAATTTTTATAAAGATTGTTTCACTGCAGGAACAAATGAATCAAAATCAACATATAATGCGTATCACAATCTCTGAAACATTGTCGGACTTTATTTTGTATATCTAGTAAGCTTCTATTACAAGTACTTGTAGCTGTATTAGCCCAAAATGGTTGGGTTTCAGTTTAGAAAATAATTTTTTTTCAAACTGTCTAATCCATTTTGTGTTGTTTTTCTCGAGGTACATTGTGTTATGTGAATCTTGATCACAAACTAATTTCCTTAAATTAAGTGAATGTTATATGAGCGTTAATCGAATACTACTTTATGTTTATTGCAATCCTAACATAAGAAAGTTTTGTGTTTATTAGAAAAAAAACCTTTTTTAATTGTTTTTGAATTTGAGCATATTTCAAGCGTTTTACTCTTGATAATATTTTTATATTCTAGTAAATCAAGGATTTTAAGATGCAGCATACCCATACCTTAAAATACTTTTGATTGATTATTTGAAGAAGAAAAACACGTTAAATTCACATTTTAGAAAACTTAGTATGCACCATAAAACTACCAACACATTACAAATTATCTAAATACCGTACCATTATTATAAGACTCACCAAAGTCTAGTAATTACAGTATGTGTTATAGAGGTTTTTTTAGTTCATAACAACCTTATAGAGGTCTCGTGTAATTAGTGAACTAATTTAGCTTTTCTGATTGTTCAAAAATGTTGTGATACCTGATTGGTCTAAAATGTTGTGATACCTGATTGCTCTAAATTGTTGTGATTGCTCTGATACGTTTGTATTGCATGTTTGGTTCAAAATCTATTATTATTCAAACAAGGTCTATGCATGAAAACTAATTAAATCATAATTTGTGCTTTATCTTAAAAGTTTTTTGTTTGGAGGTTTTTTTTTGTTGCACATCTTACTTCTCATCTGGCCTATTCACATATTTAAAATGATGAAGCAGGTATAATATAGAATAAATGTACGCATATTGGTGTAGAGGAAGGGTAAAAAAATCACCTCGAGTACATCCAGCCAAGATTAAAGCCCTGTCCTCTTTTAAACCGGCAAACTGAACCAAATTAAGTTGACACATTCACCCATGTGTCTACCAATCTTTATTCTTTCGGTGTTAATGTAGATTTTTTAATCCACTTTTTAAGCCAAATTTTGCTAGTGAACATTGTAGTTTATCAATACATCTAGAGATAAACTAATTAAATGATAAACAAATAATGTGACAAATTTTATTATTTTTCATTTCTAGGATCCTTACCTAGCCATAAAGAAACATCTGAGAATTTGAAGAGAAGAAATGTGACTGTTAAAAATGGGGGATTGGTTGGATTCTGATTTTGACCAGAATTTAAATCCCAAGAAGTAGGTATAGAGGAACACTCAAAAGAAAAGTTTTTCATCGTGTCAAATTGCTTGTGGTTTTTGAGCTTGTGAGTCAACATAGGAAAAAGATTAATTTCCATCACCTTTGTCTGTGATTTATAAAATATTAATTTATTTGACTGTTCAACAACTGAATACTTATAATAATTTTTGTAAGAGATACAGTACATTAGATGTACTTTGATTTTCAAACTTGGCTATATCTACCTAAAATTTTCAATTCTAATTATTCTAGCCAAGGATTGTTTTTACTTTAACCAACATACAAATTTAAATACTGTAATTTTTGTTATTCATATTTTCTAGATACTTGGGTTCAATTGATTTATCTAAACCTATTTTAGTTCCTCTTTATTTGTGGTTGAGATAATTCTTTAAGTTTGTTATACAAAACATTATTAATACTGTGTGTACATAATTTTTTCCCCCCCCATTTCTATGGAATTTGACTTACAAAAGTGTGATTTAAAATGTGCAGAGTGTAAGTTTTTGAAATTTTAATTTATTCTAATAGTTTCTAGTCATACAACAGAAACCATATTGACTTACAAGAGTTATCAAACTAGGTTATCATGGTATGTAAATATTTGACTGACTGAAATTCAGTTATCTACTAGCATCCTATTAGTTTGTAGTTTGTATTTGTCTTGATTTTAACAACTATTCGCTTTAGGATTAGTTCATCAGTTTCTAGATTGAAAATAAAATACAATTTTTAGTGTTTTTATTTTGTGTATAAAGTGTTACTTTATTTTTTAAGCAAATCTCTCTAAAAATTTAATATATACATGTTTTATATATATATATATATATATGTATATAATGGATAAAGTGAATAACAGGTCACTCTGGAAGACCTGGTTTTATGCATAGTGACCAAAGTATTCAGGCAAAGTGATAAATATTTCATTTTTCATTTTGACTGCGAAGAATGCACAGTCC
>CABFOV010000475.1:0-24004 GCA_902141375.1 Timema poppense
ACTGTAGGTCCTCAATTTCATCTCACAATCACCCTACCATTACACATTAGCGTAAGTGCGTATAACCCTAACGGGTAGTAAGGCGTGGTGCTTATAATAATAATAATATTTAAAGGTCGTTTTATTAATCTTTTTAACTCGCAGATACATTACTTTTTATCATAATCCTATATACTATTTCTGATCTAGTTTTCTCAACTAATACAAAGACTAAAGCGATGAATGAGGTATCAGTGGATAGGATTTTCTACCGACTTCTGACATAGTATACTCAGTTTACGTTCAAAAACGTTGTTTATTTAAAATATAAGCTAAAAGAAAAATCTAACAATATTTTTTATCAATTACTGAAAATAAACTCTCTTTGCTATTTTGTGTATACACTTCGCTGAGTATTTAATTTCAACAACCCAACAAAATACTAATTTTTTTTAGCGGGGGGAGCGGGAGGGGGGATGCAAGGAGGAGGGGAAGGTTGAATGTGCTAACGTTACGCAGGGACATACTGGTTCTATTATAGATCGTCGATTTTTTCCCTGTCAGGACCTTACGATTTTTGTTGTTGTTGTTATCACCTTGTCTTACAAGGTCTACCTCTCCTGTTTATACACTTACATTTACTAATTACGCGAATGTGTTAGAAATGTGTAAAGTTGAATTTAGAGAAAGTGTACACACATTTGCATGGAGGAAGAGTGGAAACCCATTTAAAAAAACAACCTAAGTACACCCGACTGGGTTTCGAACCCCGATCACTCCGTAGTTGGCAATCTAGTCCCTCTATTGTCTTAATTTTTTCACGTTAAAAGAAGAAAAGTGTTATCTTTCCCTATCAACTCTTAAAAATAATTTAAAATAAAGATTTTCATTCGTTGTAAATGTATATTAACATGAGGTTATGTCGGAATCAAATAGCCAAAATTATTATTTATGCTTTTTAGTGAGTATTACTCTATCTAGATATCATATTCTGATTTTTTTTTAAATGACACCTGGACACGGGAATCGAAACCGGGACCTTTAGCTTAGTATGCCAATGCTCTAACCACTAAGCTATCCAGAAATCGTCCCGTTACCGGGGTAATTCTTCACTCATATTTTAAGGCACAGTCTATGATGGACGTGTGGAAATCGTCGGCTACAAATGTATGATTTATTAAGATCACAAGCTATCGGATAACGCAGCCACCTTCGACTCGGTAGTTGGTAGTTTGATTCCCGTGTCCAGGTGTCATAAAAAATATCAGAATATGTTATTATGTCATTTATATCGTCCATCGGTTAAAAAATAGTTTTGCGTGCATTTCGGCGAAGTTGGTGCTTGGATGTCTCTCAACTCGTTGCCACAGTAAGTCTTGTTGTGGTAGTCTTGACTACCTTGAAATAAAAAAAGGTCATCCCGCCAAAGAGATATCGCAAGGGCGTACGTCGACCGTTTTGGACGTGGGCCAACTGCGAAGAAATAGTGAGCGTTTATTTTCTCGAGGAGAGTCTTTTAAATCTTACGCGAGACAGTGAAACTCTTGTTTATCTGTCGTGTACCACTGCCTGGAATGAATGAATGGCTTGAGTTGTTTACCTCTATTCCGGGGGATGCTGATGCATTTACTAGCCTGATTTAGACAGTGAGGAATATGAATCAAACAGCCAAAGCTATCATTCATGCATTTTAATGAGGATTACTCCAACTAGATATATTCTGTAAATTGAAAAATGACACCTGAATACGGAAATCGAACCCGGCACCTTTGGCTTAGTACGCCAATGCTATTACCACTGAGCTATCCAAGAATCGTCCTGTGCCGAGGGTAATTCTTCACTCATATTTTAAGGCAGAGTCTATGATGGACGTGTGGAAATCGTTTGCTACAGATGTGTGATTTATTAAGATAACGAGCTAGCAGATAATGCAGCCACCTTCGACTCGGTAGTTGGCTTATTGGTGCCACTTGTACAATTATTACTATAATTGTAAGGGATTGAATATTTAAGAATCAAATAGCCAAAGCTATTATTTATGCGTTGGCGTACTAAGCCAAAGGTCCTAGGTTCGATTCCTTGTCCAGTTGTCATTTTTCAATTTTCAGAATCAAATAGCCAAAGTTATTATTTATCCTGACTTATGCACTGAAAAAATGTCAATAAATGTAATGTCTTAACTCCACAATAGTTGGAAGCTGCATTCTATATTCGTAGAGTGCTTACCACTACGTTCCCAATGCATTATGGTTCCAACTCAATATTCTAGTTTTTAAAGGATATTTTACATTTAAAAAAATCTGCTTTTGAAACTAAACTTCTCAACTTCATGTATACACGAGGACAAACAAATTGCTACTATTCACTGAAAGTCATATTTTGTAACCGCTGTAAAGGTTTCCGACCATCTCCCACCTCGTTCCAAACGAAATGTCTGCCAATCACTAATACATTTACTAATAATGTCAGCATCACCATTGAGCCACTTAACATTAAGTGTGTGTCAAGCTCATATAGTCTGAGTTGCCAGTCATAAGGAGGTTGGTGTTCGAATCCTGGCTGTATCTACTGAGAATATTACCCCCCTAAATGGATCTCTTTTATCTCCACACACAAATGCAGGTATACTTCTTCTAAAACTCTTACTACTCATTTGCGTTATACACTTGTGTTCTAGGGACTAGGAAGGTTATATTTAGAGTAAGTGGAAAATCCATTTTGGAAAATTTACCCTTGATAAACCCGACCTAGATTCGAACCTCAATCTCCCCGTCATCGGCAGTCTTGTCTAACATGAGTAGCGCATTAGACCATGCAGCCACCGAAGCGGGTCTTATATTATGTGCAGAGGATTGAAAGGTACAGTAGCCCCATGACTTCTTTGGTGCTGACTAACAGCTCACAGCTGGCTTCGGACAGTCATCATTTAGGTATATACCTAAATTTTGACTGTCAAAAGTGATACCTGCTAAACACATGTTTTCGCAGATCATATGGTTAGGCGTAGGGATACATAATTTGGCCTGGTAACTTTTCAAAGCCGTCAGCTCTCAGCTGTGAGCTGTCAGTCAGCACCAAAGAAGTCATGGGGCTACTGTAGTAAGGCATGGAGCATAAAACAAAAAGAGCATGCTAATTGCTGTAAAATAATGCACACACAACAATTTACACCTTCTTGTGTTTTTTTGCTCCACACTTTACCACCTGTTTAGACTATTCATAATTATAACACGATGGGGTATGGGTAAGTAAGATTGCATTTTAAGGTAAATGTTTGTGTGTATAGATTATAAATACACACCTACACACAAACACATGCGCGTTTGAGCACACACATTTCCTCTTTATTATATGTATCTAATTAGATCTCTAAAAAAAACTTTTTTTGGTAAAATAAATAGGACAGGACAGCTCTCAACACTATAAAGATATTGAGTTAGTTCAAATAAAATTATTTTAAACTATTTACTACCTTCAATGACTTTTTTGTAATCAAATTAAAACTACACAAAATAGGTTACTATAGTGTTGGTAAAAAGCATATTCCATTCTTCCTCAAAACTACTTTTCGAAAACTGGCTTCTTTCCTAAGTTAACAAATCAACTTGACCTAGGTCAGTGTACCCAATAATATATATATCCAACCCTAACGCCAAGAAATTAACTTATTAGATAGCATCAGTGGATTCTTAATCATAACAAATCCAGGTATCGCTGATTTTGCAAGACTACCTCTCTTATTAGCCATTGGAGTAGGTCCTGAGGCGTGGGGGATGAACTTTAGATGACCTACTACCACTACGACCATTTCACGACAGAGCTGGTAGTAACCTTTTACGAGTATATGTGAAGCCTTCGTTGGCTTGCTGCATTCGCCCACGCAGATTGAGCATTCAATTATTAATCCAGATCCACACCGCTTTCTCCCCTTTTTATCTTTTAATAAATAAAAAAACAATTTTGGTTCATACCTGTGATCAACCAAAGGTTTAGGGTTAGGGGACCTTGGTTTGATTTTTATGGCTTAGGCTGTAAGGGGGGTGGGGGGTTAGGTTGTGTTAATTATAAGATACATAATCATAATATTTGTTTTTCTATTCAATCAATAAATACCTAAGTATTGGCTCTAAATATATAGTTATATCTGGACTGCTGATGACAGGGAGATCGAGATTCGAATCTCGGTCGGGTGTAGGCCCTACTTAAGGGGTTTTCCATAATGGTTTTCCACTCTCAATCCATGCAAACGCATGCACGCTTGCTCTAAATTCAACCTTCATCATCCTAACTCATTAGCTGAATTAGTACATAAGTGTATAATCCAAACAGTTAGTGAGACACAGTTCTAAAAAAATATATAAATATCTTTTGTCATGGTTGTTAGATGTGTGTTTAGAAAGTGTGCATTAAATATTCCAATTGATTTAAAAGGGCATCATTTATATATAGGGATTTCTAGTAGGTATCATTTTACTATACTTCTTAGTGGAAGGAATTCATTGGAGTGTTTTATTATATTTTTTAATGTACATACACTAACCTTCGTTTCCCCCACTAGACCTATAACACTTGAGCTAAAGTAGGAGTCTGGTAGGAATAATTGATCATACAGAAGTTACTTAAACTTCTTTAATGTAGTCATACATTATGTCATCTGATTTATATTTTCTTTTTTGATAAATATTATCAATACCTTGTATATAAAATAACACTAATAGGCCTATGATAGTAAAATATTATCAATGCTGACCACACAAAAATATGTTTGTAGTTTTCTTTACCATTTCAGCTCTGGAACAGTTTGAACCAAACACACACTAAAAAAGATTGGTAATGAATAATTTATTTAGAAACACATGACAAACTTTTTCAAAGCTATAAAAGAGAATCACTGATGTTTCAATGTATTTCAAGATAACTTGATTATGTTAAACCTTTCTTCAGGATACTGTTAAATATTTCATGCAAACCATTATTTTTGTGTTAGGGGTAGAAGTGACCTAAACATTTGTTTAGTTAATTTTTTTTTATCATAATTGTAGTTTTGAATACAATTTAAAAGATAAGGATAACATATAGGTACATGTAAAACAATATTGAATTAATAAAATCATTCCAATGATACTCTCCAAACCATTGAAGTTACCAGGTACTTATATTTTAACATACGGAACAACTTGACCTTTAAGTAAAAATAAGTTTAATGAATGCTAATTGCATTGACATTCACTGGAAGAAAGGATGAAATACCACAACCTAGAAAAGTCCACAACAAGTAACACCATATTTCCCTGTGTAATTTAAATATAATTTATTACCAAAATTATTTGATGATCGTATAATGGATTCCTTATATCAAACAGATAATAAGTTTACGTCCTTAATTTATTTCTTGCAGTTATAGAAAAATGCACATTAACTATAAATTACACATTTATAAGATTAAAACTTCCGGCCAAGTGCCGTTAAAATATAAAATATGTGTGTGAAACACCCACCCACACCCAAGAACAACTCCCGGCGAAATGCCAAGAGACAAGATGTCCAGCCATAGGGTAGTAAGGACGCTTCTAAATAACAGGCTTAAGCTATTTTTAGCACTGAGCAGGATACTGATATTCCTTAAACATCATTTATATTCCTTTTAATAAAGGCTTGGAGTCTGTCTGACTCGGATGACTCCTTCAGAAATGGCTAAAGTATAATTAGTAATAAAAAAATTACTGCATTAAAATTATCCAATATAGATGACATCATGAAATGCTTCTTTGGCATTGTGAATTATAGTTGAATAAATTTGTCAATACAAATTACAAATATTGCTCTTAAAGGACAAACGAAGTAGAGAATTAAAATTATATATTTACCATATTCCAAATATTGTTATAATAGTAAAAGTTTTTATTTGGCAGCCTGAGTCGGTACATTTTTACTGATTTTGACTCCACCAAAAATTGGATTCAACTCCGACTATATGACTCTTGACTTTGATTCTAAAGCCCTGCTTACAATGCACGGAACTATTTAAATGTTACAAACACTGGCGCTGAGGTAACATATCACACGTCAAGAGTTAATAATCATATATTCACGATTCACAGTCATCATCATCATCAAAACTTTTAATTTTCATCACCGCATCATACTACGGCCATCATCGACTATTTTCAGCCTGTGACCTACCTAATGAGTCCTACTTAGCTTCTCCTACTCGACCCCTGGTGTCTCCTCCACTTGGTGTACCCAGAGGTCTGAAATAGCTTGCCAGAGGTCGGGGTGTAAAGCTCAGCGAAAGCCAGGTTAGGTACAAATGAGAAACAGGAGACTTGTCAGGGCCTAAACCATTTAATTTGGAAATGTAAGCCTTATCACTTGGATCCCAGTGTAATGAGCTGGGAGTCTAGGCTTAGTGGTGGATGAGTCGGATAGACAAAATAGCAGCACCCACAGCCTAAGCTAACAGAGGGCACCATGTCAAAACAGGTATACCTGGGGGTCTACAGGTGGCAGCCTCATCAGCCAGGTGTAGGCCACAACAAATCAAACTCGAGATACTAAATCTCAAATTTGAATTTTCATTTTACCTTCAAATCCTGAATCTTAAATAAAATAATGTACAACAAGAAGAAGTAGAATATAACAGAATAATAGAAAATAGATAACTAATAGTGACAAAATTGTTAACATTATTGCTAGAATGCATTTGCTATACCATTCATATATTCATTTAAGTGTTAAATCAATCACCTGGGCTCTGGTTATTAAGTCTTTATCATAATTATAATGGGATGAACCACCAACAAGCAGTAAAATAGCTCCAAAACATATTTCAATTCAAGATTTTTAGAAAGTCATATTTTTTTATTTTTTTTTCAAATCTAGAATACATTTTTTTTTTCAAATCTTAAACTTCTGTAAGGATTCAAGAATCCCATTACCCCAAAAGAGTAAAAGACTGATTTATTTAAAGACACGTGCCTCAAATATATTCTCTAAATCAGCGGTTCTCAAACAGGGGTACGTGGGCACATTTCAGGGGTTACGCAAGCATCTCTCAAGGGAAAGTTGGCAAAATAACAGGAAACTTGGGAAAAACGATAATTGTTGGCAGTTATCGTTATCTGGTTATTTCCACCCCTCTTTTGCCCGTATTTGCTCTCGGCTAGAGACTGATATCTGAGAATTTTCATCCCTCTGCTGACACCTTCTACATTATCATTTTATTATGTCGCTCTCAACAACATACATATCTCTGTTAGAGTGTGTTTTCATCAATGGTGTACCTAAAAAATAAGTACGGAAAACAGGCTAAATTTGGAGCTGGACCTCCGCTTGAAAGTTGCACCTGGACAACCAGAAATAAAAATTGTGCCAAGCAATGCAGCCACACTCCTCTCATTGAAAAACTTTGGGATTCATAATTTATCAGCTCCAGAATTACAATTACAATTTTTGATTTGAAAATATTGTGTTTATGTTTACTTTTCTTCTTTATTTTTTTTAACAAATTTGCGAAGAAAATGTATACAACTTTTTACAATAAAATTATGTATTTTTAACTGGTCATAACGATTCTCAATAAGAGATCATTTTAAGGCCATAACAGTAGGATTCTCCCTGACTAGCTTTGTCACATCTGAAATATTTTGACTACGGATATTTTTTCTCACTAGATTAAATAGATCAATAACTTACCAAGTGATCTTTTTTTTATCTTGTCATTTGTAAATCTTTTATCGTGGGGGTATATTAAACTTTTAATCATGGCCAAGAGGGTACAATCTAAAAAAAAGTTTGAGAACCGCTGCTCTAAATGATATTATTTTAATGGCATAGAAACATGTCTATAATAATGCTCTCTTTGTACCCAGACAGTACATTTCCTTATGCTAGAGCTATGTGGGTAGTATTAGTTAGGCTGACCTAAGATAAGCCGGTTTGCAACTTGTGTTTTAAGATCTTGTCTTTCTCTCCCTGTGGTTGGTATGCCTCAGCAGACAATGGGATTGAGAAGAGTGAAATAATTCAACTCTCGCTTTGACTAAAGTAATAATATAACATATATGTATATTAGCGCTATATAATATATATTATATATAATTAATTAACTATGTATAACATACATGATGGCTAGATACAGGAACCTGGGAAGTCAGGGATTTTTTGATGTCAGGAAAAATTGGGAAAGGTCAGATGCAGACACAGAATAGCTAATGCTTTAGTTCTTCCTGAAGAGGAGCACGAGAACAAATTATAACACTTACCGACCAATTGGTCACACCATGTTATTAACGATACTTAAGGATGGGTTGTCGCAATCCAGTAAAAGGGGAAATATCAGGGAATTTAATTTAAAAAAAAGGAAAAGTAAGGTAATAGGAATATTTGACTAATTATGTAACTTATAATTATGTTTATCATTATTAGCGGTTATGATTGATTTACAAATATGTAATCAATGCAATGAATTGAAAAATTTACTGTTCTCGAGAAAAATGGTAAGAAAATCTTAAGCTGGGAACTTTTTTAAATGTCTGGAAAACTTTGAAAAGACAGGGAATTATATAATAAAAGTTTTGTAGCCACCTTGAAATATCTATTTATTGTATAACTAATGTAATAATGTATTATTATTTTTTCATCTCATCTTAGTATTTATTTGGCTGGTATGCTTGTGGAATAGGGATTAGAAAGGTAGAATATCCGAGGAAATGTCCCAAACTTTCTTAGAGGGAGAGTGAAAAACTATCGAGGAAAAATCCCTCTCAATTTACTTGACTGGGATTCAAACCCTAATTTCCTTGTAACCAGTAATTCATTCTAGCACAATAGTGAGGGATGTGTTAGACCATGCAACCACATATGCGGGAACATTTATTACCAATTGTAACAACCAACATCCTTAAAAATGTCGTTTTTGGATTACACAGGTACTTACACTATATAGTTAAATTATTAATGGATGAATATTAAATATTAATTTATATAGCTTACTATTCAGTTTACATAGTACCCGAAACAATATGTCAGTAAAATTAAGTGTCTACAGTAGACACACTGTACTGTATATTCAATACATATATTCAGATTACTAAATGTGTATGCAAAATTAAGGAACTCTCACAGAATTTTGGGTTCGCTCGGTGAATTTTTTGAATTCCTAAAATTTTCTTAAAAACATAATTAAATTGCTTACAGGTAAGTAAGCAGGTTATGGCTTACTGAAGCACGAACGTGTGGCAAGAATATTTGTTTTGTATAAAGGATACTGTTTGTTTCAAAATATTAAATTATGTTAAATTGTTTGAAGTATCTTACTATGCAATGGTCAATTCACTGAACTGAGTTTGTGTTTCAATTTTACTTTTGGCTTACATTAAGAAAGAGGTTTATGAATTTTTATAGATAACCGAGCTAAGAAACAAAAAGCCCTGCATTTTTTCTGAATCAGTAAAATTTAACAAAACACAATTCTTGCAAATAACTAAATGAAAATTATAATATATTTTAATTTTTTTTATATTCAGAGAAAGTTAAGTTTTGTTAATGATTTTTATGACTATGGTTACAAAATGAATTCAATTTAAAAAAAAATCTTAACCATATATACTTTTATTAAATTAATCACCTAGATTGAATGCTTTTTAAGAATAAAAATTAATCAAGAAATGCTTAGTTTACAAACTTTTTTTTTATTAAAACATAAGAATTTTTAAGTATAGAAAAATCTAAAAACCACATGGAAAAACCTTGATTTCTCAGAACTCTATCTTACCTCAAATACCTAAATGTTCTCTCATATTTAGAAAAAAACAACTATATAATATATAAACTGAATTTATTCAAATTAAACTATCCATTTTTCTTGTGAATATTATAAAATTGTATATTGATTACAAAATTATTACCATGACACATTAGAAACTCGGCTACTTCTGAATACTGGCTAGTTGCCGAAGGCAGAGGGTTTTCAGTTCAGCATCACTTTGGATTGGAATGATTTCCATTTCCAATGCAGCATAACAATGGTCAAGACAATGCTCTTTGAAATTAAAACATCTAAAATAAATTTTTATGATGTATTTGCCTATACCGAGTTAGTTTTGTATATGTACTATCTCTAGAATTTTTTCAGGAAGTTTCACTTTGAATAGAGACAGGAAATATATACCTACCATTTGATTCTATAAATACTTGATAGGTTAGAGGGAATAACCCCATAAAAAAAAGATGGCCTATAGAAAGAATAATGGGCCTCAAACCATTTTGCTGCTGCTAGCTTCCTCTAATCATTTTGAACCATACCACATTTCACCATGAATATAAATAATTTAATTTGAAAGGTCTTTATTGTTTCTTTACTTAACAATCAACAAATATATTAGTTACTTGCATAGATATTCTGGTTACATAAGATTCCTGTTTATTCTTTTTATATCCGCTTTTATTTTAATATTGGCTCATTATCTAATAATGGTTGGCATAATGCATTATTATGAAATAGCCATTTAAATAAATTAATGATCCTCATTTCTACTTTCATTCCATTAAGGTGTAATGTTTCATTTTATTGAGTCATATTCACTGTTGAATGCCGTTAAATCTTTTAACAACTAATAGCTTTGAAAATTGTGATTGCAGAATAAAATAGGTTTGATTAATTTTATTTGATTTTATGCAAACCTATAAAATAGATAAGATAAAACATCCTCTGAGTTCTTAAAAGTGTCATTACCTAGCAGACTTTCATAGGCTCGACTTCGCCCCTCCTCCCCTTTCCATCCTTGTTTTTAAATGTCCCAGGCTAATGAGCTCACACCAAGGAAAGTTTTACTATGCTGTAAGATTGCTTGAATTTAATTGATTTTAAAATTGGTGACCTGGCGGTCTAGGGGTAAGGTGTCAGACTTCTATGCTGGCGGCCGAGGTTCAATCCTCGGTCCCGGCATAGATTTATCTGATTACCAAACCCTTCCTTTACTTCTGACANTCAATCCTCGGTCCCGGCATAGATTTATCTGATTACCAAACCCTTCCTTTACTTCTGACAAGACATCTTGTGAATGTGTGGAATGCCAGGCCTCCACCGTGGTTCGGATTCCACGTTAAACTGTAGGTCCTTCATTTCATCTCACAATCACCCTACCATTACACATTAGCGTAAGTGCGTATAACCCGAACGGGTAGTAAGTCGTGGTGATAATAATAATAATAATAATAATAATTTTAAAATTATTTGAAGTATTTAACGTGCACTTTCTGAACTGACTGATAATATCAGCACACGATAATTTCTATGTGCCAGAGTGAAAGGTTCTACCAATTTTGCCGGGAAAGGTATTTTCACATACCTTCCAGGGTATTTTTACATGCCACCATTGACACGGGATCTACGAATTTTATTTATCTCCAAAGGAAGTTGTACTACAGGTTTTTATTACTCAGTAAAAATCCGCGACCCCAGCTGGGGTTGAACCCACAAACATTGAGTCTTGAGACAAAGCACTTTACCCCAAGACCACCGAGGTCGACTAATTTGCTTAAAAATATTTGAAATGTCTTGTATTTATGTTTGTAACTAAGCTTGTAACTTGGACATTTTAACCCTACAAAATCTTTTACTAACTTAAAAAAAATTGTATTGTTTTAAAAATAATTATTAATGACCTTTTCGTGATTTAATTTAATTTGATTACATAAAAACATTATTAGAACATAAAATTTCAAATCTTATTATTTCATATTGTAACAAAAAAAAAAAAATACTGTTCTAGAATATTTTCTAAAATGTTAAATGTATCAACTATGATTGAACAGTTGAAGTAAAGGGTATTTTGTCTATTTTAGAGCTGAATTAGTTTCTAAGCTATGTGCAGATATAATAAGTAAGTTTGGAAAGTACATGCTAAATACGCACAGCAAAAAGTTATTAAAATGCAATTTGAGATTAACATGCAAACCATATTGCGTAACTTAAAGAGTTGTTCTTTCATAAGTGATACATATTCATGTTTTTGGATATAAAAAATATATTTTTAAGGTTTAAAGATCATATTTGGTGTTCTTTTGTTGAGAGTCAAAGTCAAAACTTACTTTATACTTTAAATACCCTCGTTATGCTTCATACTCTTCTTCCTAGCATTTGAACACAGCAAAACTTGAGAAGGATCCTTGAAAGGCTCTGACAACCCTTCTAAGTGCACTTGTAATATTGAAATAACCTATTCTCTCTACTATCTTGACGAGGTCAAGTACCCTTGATCCTTAAGGACGTTTAAGTGTTTAAAGAGGACAGAGTACTCGTGACTTACTAGCTTTACTCCAACATAAAATACTGCTGATCTGTCAATAACTCGCCGGCTTGGCTTTATTATACTGTAATTCTATATTCGCTCAACCCTAATTTATTATCCTTTAAATCGCCAACTAAACACAGGACTTAAATGCCTATATTCTGTCTATTATTGATGGTAACTAATTTTTGATCCGATTCAGGAAGGGTATACTTTAAATAATATGCACCAAAACTCTAACTCTGAGGAAGGGTGCCAAATCACAAACAAAATAAATCACACCCAATGCACTTGACGGGATTTAACTGATCATATTCATTCATGTATTTTACACATAGACATTTAAGGATTAAACTTTTAAAATCAAGATATTCTTAAATATAGGTAAAAAATCTCTTTTGAAAATATAAAACAAATTTAGCTCACTCAAGGTAGGCTCTTTAAGGTGGGGTTGTAGGGTTCACGAGTAAAGGACATTGTTTTTGCAGTTTTTTATATCAGAACTTTTTTATGATCAAAATAAATCAAATATTTCTCCACTAGAAACTTAGAGTTTAAATTATTTCACATGATGATATCAACATTTCTTGAATATCTGTACAGGGTGTCCTGGAATTCAATGACAGCTTTTTCTCTTCATTTAAAAAGTTTGTCATCTAATGCCGCTATGCTCATGACAGATATTCATTAAATGTTGATATCACCTTGAAGAAAATTAAACTCTATGTTTCTACTGGAGCAAATTTTTTTCTCTTTTTAAAGTTTTGATATTAAAATTTTTCTTGTGTTCCCCACATTCCCACTTTAAACATCTTTCTTTTGTTCATACAGGCTATATATAACTCTACTGCTGTGTAACCCACCTCGGTAGTGTAGTTGGCTAACACGCTAGTTTTATGTTAAGCTAGACTGCCGAGGATGGTGGAATCGAGGCTCGAATTCCGGTTGAGTGAACTGGGGGTTGTACTAAATGGTTTTCCAGCCTCCCAACACGCAAATGCGGGTTCACTTCCTGTGAATTCAATATTTCCAATCCCTAACCCACTAGCCTAACTAGTACTTAAACATATAACCTGAACGGGTAGTAATACGCAGCGCTAAATAAATAAATATAATAAATCAGTATTCAAACAAAATATGAAATTATTTGGATTTCACCCTTTCAGATATAAATAGATTTTACTAACTAAATATGTTTTAGAAGATTCAGTGAAATTTAAACAACAAAATATTAAAGAAAAGATTCATACTTTCTTCAGAAAGAATATTTTATTCGTTCAAACTTTTAATTAAAATATTCTTTTTATTATGTCATTTGTGCTTCCTGAAATTAAACTTCTAGTGAGAGAAGTTTAGAAGGATAAAGAAAAAATGAAAAAAAACCTATTGTATATTATTTTTTATTTTATCAAACCAACAATATTGAGTGTTTTTTCCTGTTTTAAATATTTGATGAACAGACGTTGCAAAGAGGGACAAATAATTAAAATATATCTTTAATTAATTTCATCAAACCAATTTTATATAGGATTCTACCTTTTTTTCTAAGTATTGAATTACTTTAAAAAAATCAATATAGTCTATTGCTTAAAAATAAATACACTCCATTGTTAACCATTGCATTCTATTAGATTGACAAATATCACATATTTGGATTCATTAATGTGGGCTAATACGAGTTAAATTCTCTATTGTTGTAGTTTTTATAGTAATTTTTTTTACTAAAATCTAAAAAAAACCTTCATTATATAAATTTAGTGTAATTTTCCGCCCACAATAATATAAACATTTATTGAATACTTATCATGAACATAGTGAAATTTGATCAGAAACTTTTTAAATTAGAGGTAAAATTCTTGGTAAAATTCTGCGATATCCTTGACAAAAATTCACTAACTTCTTTTGAAATTACTTTGTAAAAATAAATAATTAAACATATCTTACCTATTTATTCTATGGCATTAGGAACTCAAAAGTTCAATGCCGCACTTACAAAATTACGCTACCTATCCCTATCTTGAGCTAGTTCTATCCATTCCACCTCATTACACCCAATCTCTTTCGGGTCCATCTAAATATATCTTCTAAAGAAATATTATCTTTATTTCGGCAAAAAAAAAGTCTTTTTACTACAAGAACTTTTAACTCATTGCCCGCCACCTTCACCTAAACTATAGTCTGCTGACATAATATACAAGTCAAATCTTAAAATAAAAAACAATAAAAAAAATTGTCAGATGTTTCCACATATGCTAATTGAACATGGACATTTAATTTGTAGAATTGAGCAAATAAATCAGAAAATGGACTATCACAAAAAAAAAAATGTAAACCAGACTCGAGGCAAAAATTTCTCAAACAAATATTTCCCCGAATATAGTTTTAAAAATGAGTTACTTCATCTTATGTTATGGAGTATTTAGGGTTCTTGATACTTGAGACTCTCAAAGCCCTGGTTATGTTGTTAATACCAGCAGGATTACCATACTAAATACTGTAGCTGGCTCTTCTTCCCAGGAGGCTTGAGTTTAATACCAACATGGATTTATATTCCCTTTCAATTCAAATTCTGGTGGAACTCCTATTTTCATTCTCATCATTTACCTATAAGTTGTTTATAGCCATGTCACACGGAGGTAATTAATTGTGTTACTCATCTAAGAGGCTATAGTTTGATTTCCAGCTGGGTGTGTTGTTTTTTGTTTCTATACTTTTTCCATTTTTCCACGAAAATGCTTGATTTCTTTCTTAATTTCCTTCCTCATCCTGTCCTAGATTTCTGGTGTTAAAACTCATCACCAATATGGTTTGTCTCTTGTCATCAGGTGGATGAGGCTGGTAATGGACCCGCTGGGCAAGGCGGCCGAGATTGTGGAGGTTGACTCGCTCAAGAGATGGAGCCACTCCCCGGCAGTGCACCACCTCATTGGCGAGGAGAAGAACCAATCCGACAGCCCCTTCCCTTACAACCCCCAGATAAATGACAAGATAGTGCTCTGGTGAGTCGTGTGGTAACTCAAACTACTAGGGTTGATATGCACCTGGAAATGTCAGAGAATTTAATGTCCCAGCGAAAAGTGGAGAAATCAGGGACATTTTAGAATGTCATCTTTAGGCTCACCATTGTCTTTTCTGGTTTGCCCGTGAGGGGAGTTAAGATTTTGAATCTTGGCCAGTTGTACTGAGGGCGGTTTTTTCCAAATATCTAACCACTCTCGCTCCACACAAGTGTGGGTACATTAACTATAAACCTCTACCTTCCTTAACCTGGCTCCATGAATGTAAGTGTGGGTATATGTCAGGTGGCTAGTAAAACGGGAGGCACAAAAGAAAAGTTTTTGGATTTTTCATACATTTTTGCGATGCTTTGGACCTCCTGTGCCGTCTAACGGTCAGTTCCTGGATACAGATCCAGGTGTCCTGGCTTTTATCCCTGGTGGTTCCGGATTTTTCTTTGGAGCAGAGGGTCTGGAACGGATTCAACTCGGCATTGTGAATACAATTAAGTAACTAGTTTGATACTATCTTTGCCAACATTTGGCAGTCACTTGGTTGGTATAGCTCGCTCGCAAGCTGATGCCATGGAGCTGTATTTTATGCTTTAGGAACTGCAAACAAACACTAATTCAAACATGTAGGGTTCATATAGGTAGGACTGTACCTGGTTTAGTGTCTTTCTGGTCATTAGTTACCGGATATAATCTACTCTGTTTTTAAGTAGAAAATAAGAGAGTCATGAGCTGGTACTCTCTTGCACCGAGTCTGATAAATGATTAATGTATTAGTCTTTAAGTCATACAATAGATAATGGGGTAGATGATATTCTCGGGAACTTCTCACATTGTACATATTATGCTATATAATTTACAGATTTATTACAGTACATTTTATATATTTTTTAAATAAATACAATTACATTATTCTTCATGTGAACTACTACTACTCTCCAGAAGATGTAGCATTTCCTAATTGATCTTTTCCTTATATTAAAATCTTCTTCACACACTGTAGATAAGCATTAGTTTAGAAATGAAATTGTTGGGGGAAAAAAATCCTGAAGGGGTGTATGAAAACTTCATTCATTTACTCGGACATATTTTTAATACATTTTTTTAATGTGCCATGTAGGTATTAACTAAAAAAGTGGTAAAAATGGAAAATTCTGACTATTCAGGGAATTTTAAATTATCGTAAGCACATCAACCAATGTTCAATGCACACGTGTATGTTGTTATTTGAGTTGTCTTGAAGTCCAATGTTAGTGACCAAAATATTGAAAAACTATTAATCTAAACTAAAATTATTACTTTAAATAACTTGAATGACAAAACATAAAATTATGTTATGTTCATTTTTATAACATATACTAGTTGAATTTAGACATTTATCTAGCACAAGACCATTCATAGAAAGAGTTAAACCAGCCTTAATGGCCGCACATTCTAAAGATGCATTTCCTTGTGGCTTTTCATTTAGCACACGGCCCACACTTCTGTGTCTGTTTTCTTACACCTGACAGTTGTGTGCGATCATTGCTCTCTGATGTTAATATTAGTTTATTTCAATGAGTGAAAAGGATAATTTGTCACTTTATTTCCTGGTAGAAGACACCGAGGACGATAAAATATTACAAATGTGTACAGACAAGAGAAATTCTGGAAATGTATTTCATTTTCAATGGAATACATGAACATTATTAACAACATTAATCAATTCAAATCTGCTTCAGTAAACACATGGTGTAAGGCATCATTTTTGTGTTAGACTAGACTGCCGATGACGTGAATATCAGAGTTTGAATCCAATTTGGGTGTACTGGGGGATGGCTTTTCTTGAATGGTTTTCCATTCCCCCTCCACACAAAGGCGGGTAAACTTCCTATAAATTAAACCTTCACTCATCCTTGACACATTGGCGTAATTAGTACATAAGCATACAACCTGAACAAGTAGTAAAATGTAAAAAACAAATTTAATAAAAACTGTTAGTTTGCTACAAGACAACATTTTTTTTTTATAATTTATCAAATTAGCATCTATAGATTTAACTATATTCTTGATTTGACAATATACTTTATCAAAAATGATTCATGCAATATTATTAAATATCAAATAAATCCCGAAACAAAATTAGCCTTAACATCGACAAAGTCCAACACTTTAGCCCAGTCTCTAATGAGAATGCCTACTAAGCTAAGGGTCCTGTTTTTAATTCCTGAGATGACTGAAAAATGTATAATTTGTGAACTGTGGGTCTCCCCTTTGACATTGATGAATTGACGGCCGGGGCTGGGTGTAGGGTCTCATCTAAATTAAATTTAGTGTTTGTGTCATGTGCTGATATACTCACTCTTTTCATAGAGTACACATTAATTACCTTAAAAAATAATATATATTAATAAGTTGATTTCTTCTCAAGTGAAACTCCATTAATTTATGTTATCAATTTTACAACTTTAAAATTTACATTGCCTTAAAAAAAGTCAAAAGAAACTGCAATCATTACATTATTGGAGTTAATTGATATTATTAATCTCTTAGAAATACATTAAAGACAATCAAGTATTTTACGCATATATAATCTAAATCACATCACCTGATTTGTCTATTCCAACATCATCTTTAATTACCTGTGCAGTCACTCTTGGTGTACTTATTTTTGTTTAAGAGCAGGTACCACTTCCCAACCAAAATCTTGATTACAAACTCTAGAAGTGATTGTGGTGTCAAAATTACACAACTATCCCAATCAATTATTAATAAACTTATAATATATTACATCTGAGAAACCTTTTCAAATGCACCTGCGACAACTGCGGTTTGATTGCTTAGATATTATATTATGGCCGCAGTCGTTGGTGGCAGACACCAAATACCGCCGCCACCTGTAAGGAAATTATTCCATAAATAAACATGGGTAACAGTCCTTTCTGATGGCCATACTGCAACACCCACAGGCGAGGACCATCTGAGAGGAAATGTACCTTAAGACATTAGCATGGCTGTAATCTGTCCCGAATTCTTCATAATATGAAAAGGAGTGTCTTTCGGAATAACACTTGTATGAAAATATAAACTACTTTCCAAATTTTACGGAAACTTTGATTCTTTTAAGATTCTTTTTTTTAACCCAATAAATATTAACATTAATATTTAGGGAAATTTTGTTATGAAATAGAACAGCAGATTTTTAAATAGGTCAGCCAATATTTTTGTGATGTATTTATCAAAATCAAACAAGGATAAATCCATTTAGAGTAATTTTGTGAAATTGTATAGTTATGATAAAAATTGTGAAATTTTGCTAACTTTTTTAATTTGTTCTGAATAGATTTGCTAATTTTTTTTAAACAGCCATTCAAATAATCACATTGCACAAAATTGCTGCTGACCGGCATGACATGGTTTTTAGCTCGGCCAAAGTACATTAGAGATGGTTTTCAGCATGTGATTTTTAATACAGGTTTCCTAACCATTCACTTCTCTAATGCAGGTGGATTTCTTTTATAATACCTCTATTTGAACCCCTGTGATTAAACTGCTAATAACCATTACAGTGTTAAATACACTAAATAAACCATATAAAAATTAGTAATAGTTAAATTACAAGGGATAGAATTATAAGGGAAACCCTTTCACTATCAAAGCTAAAGTTTTTTCCATAATTGTTTGTGTGCATGTGAAGTTTGCCTTATGAATTTAGAATCACTTGTTTTTAGAAAGTTCACGTTGGTACTAACCACTACTGAAAATATAATAAACACATTTACTAAAAAAATAAACACCAATTCAACTTATGTACAGTAGCCCCATGACTTCTTTGGTGCTGACTGACAGCTGATGGCTTTGAAAATTTACCAGATCAAATTATGTATCTTTACGCCGAACCATGTGATCTGCAAAAATATGTGTTTAACAGCTGTCACTTCTGAGAGTCAACATTTAGGTATGTACCTAAATGTTGACTGTCAGAAGTCAGCTGTGAGCTGTCATTCAGCACCAAATAAGTCATGGGGCTACTGTACCAAATGATGTATTTTTGGTTGAAAGGCTCTTTTATCATTTTGTTATACATATATTTTAATTGAAAAAACTTTCCTCACCCAACATCTAGTAAAGCCACTAGATCCATTTTAACACATGTTATATGTCAGTTCATATGATCTACAACTATGGTCACTTTTGATAGACAATATCAATACCTCTAATAGTACTAACTTTTTTGGATTAACGAGCTAGAATTTATTCTTTGGACGAACTAAGTATAGAAATTTGGGGACAGCCCCAGGTTTTTTCCGTAGCAACCCTTCTTAAGGTCATATCTATATTGTATTCTACGTTTCACAAACAATTCCTATTTATAGTTATTTACAAACTTTTCATGTGTAATTGTGACCTGTGTACATGAACAATAGGTAATTGCTTTTAATCTGATAGAAAATAAATTTTATTGTCTCTCTAGGTTTAGTTTCATTTTACACATCAAAAACAAATAGACAAGTAAATAAATGTTGTTATATAACTGACACAGTTGTTAATCTCGTCTTGTCTGATTAGCCAATGACAGGGAGAGTGGTGTTCAAATTTCAGCCGAGTGTAATAGGGATTGTTTCTCCAAAATGGTTTCCCACTTTTCCTCCACTCAAAGACAGGTATATTTCCTCTTAACTCTATCCATTCTCACATCTAGCTCATTAGTGTAAATAGGCGTATGGCCCTACCTTTTTTTTATATCTTGTTTAGTTTTTCTTTTATTCCTACAGCAAGGTGTAATAAACTGCTATCGGAAGAAAGTTGGAAGGATATATAGATATAAAAAAACTACTGATTATGTTTACACCCAAAGAAACAGTCATGCACTAGAGTCAAAATATACCTTGTAATTCACACACTCGGATTAGTTACAATCAAATGTTAATAGAAAGGATATCTTAGAAAAATAAGAAACTTTTTTTTTTTTGCAGTTAACATTGATAACATTCTACTAGACTATTAGTGTTATTAAAAGGTGACCTGGCGGTCTAGGGGTAAGGTGTCAGACTCCTATGCTGGCGGCCGGGGTTCAATCCTCGGTCCCGGCAAAGATTTATCTGATTACCAAACCCTTCCTTCACCTCTGACAAGACATCTTGTGAATGTGAGGAATGCCAGGCCTCCACCGTGGTTCGGATTCCACGTTAAACTGTAGGTCCTCCATCTCATCTCACAATCACCCTACCATCACACATTAGCGTGAGTGCGTATAACCCGAACGGGTAGTAAGACTCGGTGCTAATAATAATAGTAATAATAATAGTTAATAAAACACTAAACCAAACCTGTAGGTTTATAAAAAAATATAATAATAATAATAATAGTGTTATTTTATAGGTATTGATAATTTACATCAAAAGCCACCTGTAGATCACATCGCCTAAAGAATGGATACGTGAAAGTAGATAAAGTAGTTATTTTCTAGCCATCAGATATGAAAATGGAACTATTAGATGACACAACTAATGTTGACTTGTAGCGTTGTTATTCTTGTGAAGACGCTGTTAGATAGGAAGGAGAGAGCTATGTGGGCACTTAGTTGGATTCCAGGGTCAGTCTGGATGTTTACCTGCCTAGCAGTAAGTCTCCGCAGTGTTTCTTGTTACGTATCTCTCCTCGAGTGTAGGTGGTGCCAGCAACTCCTTTGGTCTCTTTTGAAAACAAGATCAGATCATCCACGTCCGCGTAAGTGACTTAGAAGGAACCTAATTTCACTAGTACTTCTAGCATACAACCCGAACGGGTAGTAAGATGTGGCACTAAAATGAAAATTATTACCAATCATTCAACACTTGCATTCATTAGCTTAACACATTTATATTGTCACCCCATATCACTACTCGTCCGGGCTATGCAAATATGTATTAGTTACGTAAATGGGCTAATGTTAGAGGTTGAATTTATATGAAATGCACCCATGTTTGCACGGAAAGAGATTGGAAAACAATTTAGGAGAAATCTTCCTTGATACACTTGACGGGGATTTGAACTCCAACCTCTTTGTCATCAGCAGTCCAGTATAGTAACTCTTAGACCATCCGACCACTAAAGTGGGTGGCCTAATATCATTTTACAAACAAATTGCATCTTTATTTTTCTTTGTTTTCTCCGTTTATTTCCAACAATAAATTCAGGATTAGGAAGATATAGGGGAGGCATATCCATCCTTTCCCCAGATGAGGGTTACATAAGTTCTTGCAGAATCGCAGAATTGGCAGGAGACAATACATGAGATGTATAGGGCTTATTACCAAAATATAATAAACTATGAGTAAATAATCATTTATATTTAAAACATTTATTTTTGAAACAAATACACACATACATTACACAAATAATATTAAAACTATATTTCTGAAAACGTCATGGAAATCAACGAGTGTTAGTGTCAGCTTGGCCATTCTCTCTTAGTGTTTACACTCTGCGGTGAATGAATGTTGGTGCTGATGAAGCACATTATATTGACGTTGTTAAGTACAATTACAGCTCCCAGAAATATCCTTGAAATGTCAGTCTTATCGTTGAGACACCTGTCTTGCATGTTTAGAACCTCAACGACTAATGTTCTCCACATCCTACAATCAACCGTGTGTGTTATTTGTTAATGGTGCTTTCTTTCAATCGTTATACCTTTAACTAATACCTGGTGGCAGGTTTTCTGATGTAACCAACACTGTACTAACCAGCATTTTACACATATTCAATTTTTTTCAAAAAAGTACAATTTGACATAGGTACTGTACAATTTATTGCAAAAAATAAATAAATCTGTTTTTAGATATATATCCAATAGGCTAATTAATTTGGTTATGTTTTGTGCTGGATCTCTTATGTATGCATATATGTAGGATAAGTGTCTTCGTCATGTGCACTAGCAATATTTGAAAATATCTTGAAAATTTAACTTATTTTAAATAGGGCATTCTGAATAACTACATACAATTTTAAAATTGGTGTTAAGTTGTTCTTCACGAGGAGTCGAGCTCAAATTTGAAAAACACCTACCTCCCTCCTCTCTTTGACTGGTATGATTTTAAAAATGTAATCTATTTTAAATAATTAATATACAGTAATTTTCAAGTTTTATGATTTTTTAAAATTCTTTTTATTTGGTAAGTTTCAAAATAGCTTTAAAATTGCGATTAAGATAAACCCTCCTAGAAGTGTGTAATTCAATAGCATATCTTTCTTTATTTTTTATATGTTTTCAAAGCGTCTCTTCAAATGATACAGGAATATTTTCGAAAATTTAAACCATTGTGTTAGAGTTAAGTGTAATAGGGGCCTAGTGCAATAGCTTAAGAAGAAAAGAAGAGAGAAAATTAAGAGAAAAGTGTGTTTGTTCCTATCTAGTCCTAACCTAATTATCCTTTCAGGTCGGCTTCCTTCACTATCACTTACTTTACATTATTATACAGTGTTTCTACACTGTTTTGTTATACGTTTCCAAGCCATTAGGCACTAATTAATTATAATGTGTAGGTATATCAGTTATCTCAGTCAGTATTATTTTATAGTTACTAAATTATCTATCAAAAATGACAGTGATATTATCCATCAAAAGTGAAAGCTCCAGACCACATGACTTGATGCATGAATACTTTAAATAAGTTTCAGTATTTTTTGTAATTGTTAGATATCATCCTAACGGCAGTGTTCTTATTATGTATAAAAATATTACCATCAACTGGGGTAACTTTGAGTGGTGTGGTAACATTTAACATATTTTTAGAAAATCATATTTAATCTCTCTTTTTAGTAATAATTAAAAAATAATAGTTTCAACATCCAAACACAATTTATAGGTCTAAATATTTTTTAAAAAATTTTCTCTATTAAAATACATTATATATAATTTTATAAAAATATATTCCTTGTACCCTAACATTAATAAATTTGAAAACTTTGAAAACCCTGTCTTACCTCTTGCCTAAGGCCTAAAAGGAACCTTCACGCAAAATATCAAGTTTCCAGGCCTATGAGCTGGGGAAGTACGGTGATGAGTGAGTCAGTGAGTGGGATTTGCCATATATATAAAACTACATGATGTCAGCTCGCAACCGAGCGATACTGACTGTTGACGACGATAGTGGCAACTTTCGCGGATAGAGAGTGTCATGTGTTCAGAACAACAAACCCTCCGGCAATTAATCTCAGTTTTCTAGGCCAGGGACACTACTTTTTCGTGCAAGTAGCTCCTCATTAATTGTCTTCATGAGACGGAGTTGACCCCGTTTCAGACCAACTACTTTACAAAAAAATCTGGAAGCGCCGGGGATTGAACTCCAGACTTTTGTACCTGTAGCCAGGAATTGAGCACCATATCACAGAGGTGGTCTTGATGTATATTATATAAATATATAGATCACAATAAAAACACTATCATATTCCTGTATAGGTTTACTATTCATTGCATTTTGCTATTTTAAATTTTGATTATTTATAGTTTTAGAAGTTTAAATCATTCTAGTACATATTTTATCAACACAGATTTATTCAGTCTGTTGTATGATGAATACATATTCTAAATTTGTTTTCTTTCTTTAAAGCAAACCTTTATCATCTCTCATTGCTTTATAGGCGAATGCAAATAGATCATATTAATGTCTGTAAGTTTATTGCTTTGTCATCATTGAGTGAATTCATTAACAAATGTAGAATAATGTTTGATTCTACTTTGTGTGTGTGTGTGTGGGGGGG
>CABFOV010000475.1:24026-37637 GCA_902141375.1 Timema poppense
GGGGGGTAGAGGGCAGAGAAGGGGTTGGTGTATTGATCCATGTGTGTGTGTGTGTGTTGGAGTTACATCTGTCACGTGTTTAGGTCATATTAAGTCTTGTTAAAGGGGCAGACTGAAGCTGTATGATGGCACCATAAATACTTTACCCCCTTCTTTGTGTAAGAACCGTTCATGTGGTTTCACTTGTCAAATTGGGCTATATTTAAGATAGTCAATGGCTCATTACTTCATGAATATAAACATAAACAAATCTTATCAAATTTTCTACCAAAAATATTTATTAAATTTATTTTAATTCCTGTGTATCACAAACTGATACCTGATGATTGCCCAAAGGATCAGTCCTCATGGCTGAATTAAATTCATTTAAGTGAAAGATGGCAACCTGAACATTGGAATTGAACCTGGGAACTTTGGCTTTGTGCTAATAAAAGATGGTCCTGGATACACGAATCAAGACGGTTCAGTCGTAGATCATTTGTACGCACACAAAGCCCAAGGTCCTGGATTAAATTCTTATGTCGTAGTTGTAATTTTCCAATTAATTTAATATCTTAACATACAACATTTATTTACTTACTCCATGGCATTAGAAACTCAAAGTTCATTACCGCACTTACAAAAGTATGCCACCTATCCCTATCTTGAGCTTGTTCTATCCATTATACCGCATTACACCCTATCCTGAGATAGTTCTATCCATTCCACCTCATTACACCTTATCCCGAGATAGTTCCCATTACACATCATTATACCCTATATCTTTCAGGTCTGTTGTAATGTTATCCTGCCATCTGCGCCTAGGTCTTCCCAATGGTCTTTTCCAATTGGGTTTGTCAGTCAATCCTCTGAAGACGGTTCTAGATTCTCCCATGCATGCTGCATGTCCTGCCCACCTTAATCTATGAGACTATCCTAACAATTTCTTGTTGTTAGTACAGGTTATGTAACTCATCATTAAGTAACCTCCTTCACCCCCCCCCCTCCCCCCCTGTAGCCTCATCCCTCTTTGGACCAAATGCTTTCCAAAGCACCTTATTTTTGAACAGCCTAAATTGGTTTTCGTCATGTAAGGTAATAGACCGTGTCTCACAGCCATAGAGAACAGCTGGTAAAATTGTTTTGTGTATTCTGAGGTCCGACACCTTAGCTCAATCAGTAGCATGTCTGTCTACTGAACTTGAGTTTGATTCCTGACATGGCCAAAAAATTTATCATTGTTGAAATATGGGTTTCTCCTTTCACAATGTTGAATTAATGTTTGGGGTTTGGCTGTTGTGTCTGTTCTAGATTTAAGTTAGTTTAAAAAATTGTATACTGATATAATCAGTCGGTTCAGAAAGTGCATGTTGAATACCTCAAATAAATAAAAATATATTCCGAGTCTTACATTCCTTGAAAGCAGACGAGCTGTCAACAACTTATTGGCCGAGTAATATCATGACTTCTCTGACTGTATCCTTTTCCTAATTTCTACTCTAATAACGTTATTTCTAGTTAAAATTGTTACTAAATATTTAAACTCATTAACCCTGTCAAGTGATATGTTGTTCGCAGCAATCTCTAAATTATTATCCACAATCTGTGTTATCTGTGTGATCATATAGGTACTTAGTCTTTTCAGTGTTCCCTTCAAAACCCATTTCCTTACTAGCCTCTAATAAAATTTCTGCATTTCTTCCTACAATTTCCTCACTATTGTCCAACAAAGCTAAATCATCTGTGGATTCTAATAGCAATGTTGTACCATTTAATGACAATCCTTCCCTACTCTCTTGCATTACCCTAATAGCATACTCTAATGATATATTAAAAAAATAATGGGAAAAGTGCATCTCCTTGTTTCAACCCATTATTTATTTCATAAGTGTCTGATAAGTGACATTCAACTCATACCCTGCCACATGTATCAGTCAAATATACACCAATTGCTTGTCAAGTTTTTTTGGGTATCCTAAACTTAACTAAAATCTCTGTATAATTGATGTACAGTTTAAAATCTCCCACCTTTGCTTACCAATATTCACAACCCACACATCACTGCTATAGGCCAACTGGCTAACTTTTAAAATTCCTGCTGTTTTTCAACACTAATTATTCACACATTTCCATATAGAAGTATGAAAAAAAGTGCAGCATTTAAGAAATATATTTAAAAAAATATTGATTGATACCTCAACACAGTAATCAAACCTGGGGACTCAAGGCTTAGCATACCAATGCTCTACCACTGATCTATGCAGGTTTGTCACCTCCTTGAGGTCAACCTAGTAAGTTCAGTAGTACTAGTAGAACATTGATTCACTAGGCCAAAAGTTCCTTGTTCAATTGACATGTCCATGTCCTATTTTTCAACAACAATATTATTATTATTATTATCACCGCATCTTACTACCCGTTTGGGTTATACGCACTTACGCTAATGCGTAATGGTAGGGTGATTGTTAGATGAAATGGAGGACCTACAGTTTAATGTGGAATCCGAACCACGGTGGAGGCCTGGCATTCCCACCACATTCACAAGATGTCTTGTCAGAGGTGAAGGAAGGGTTTGGTAATCAGATAAATCTGTGCCTGGACCGAAGATTGAACCTCGGATCTCAGCACAGAAGTTCGACACTTTGCCCCTAGACCGCCAGGTCACCATCAACAATATTAAAAAAAACCCATTTAAACACAATCCATACCTGATTTATATATTTGATATCATCAACCAACTCGTAGTACACTAGGAAATGTTTTGTTGTTCCCCTTCTATCTGCTAATATGATCAGTTAAACTTGTTTCTATAGAAAAATTAACACGTTTGGAAGTTTGATCACAAAAATGTTTTATATACTGGATAGAACCTTAACAGTTATCCCAGACAAAATAACCACTGCCATATAATCATGGATTCAAAATAGTGTCCAACAAAAATTTTGATAATTTGTTAGTAAAATGGGGCTTCAAAAAGTATAGGCCGATCCTAATTTTTATAGGAAGCCCATTTTCAGCCACCAAGAAATACCTCCAATAATACTTTCATAGGTATGGATCGCTGTATAGTTTACATTTACCTAATTAAACAAACTGAGACTATAAAATGAATTGTGATATTTTTATCGGCCCCATTGTGCCAAGATGAGTTTTCAGTTTTCAATTAAAATGCTTGATATGGAAATAAGGCTGTACAATCAATCCACCCTGAACGGTAACAAACTTATCTTGCTTGCTATGACGTAGTTTGTAAGATAGGGCTATATCAATAAATGAATGACTGATACCTTCCAGGGTAAATGAAGTGTGCATGAAGGTAAAATTCACGTGACACAATATGATTCAACTGTTTAATACTTTTACTCAACCAGGCCAATGAGGTAAAATGTTCATTAAACACATTAAAGTATAAATAAATAAGGTTTTATTTAAATTAATGTTACTTACTCTCTTCTAAGCAATGATGTTATTAATTAATAAGCTCTCATTGACTTCATTAGTTTAGGTTTCATTAAAAAAAGTTATATCTATTTCTTTTGACACAAAATAAAACCACAATTAGGACTATCAAGAGTTCTGGTATGAGGGACAACAGTTTTCTCATGAAAATGTATCTTTCCCTCAAGTGGTTGGTGTAGCTGCAGGGGGGAAGAGGGGGGTGAGGCAGGAGAGGGAGGCAAGGAGAGGCCTGAGTTACCCATACCTAGGTTTGGGGAAGCCCTTATAATATCTATGCAGATCTGCAGATAAAATAAAAGGGAGAGGGACATTTGTCAGATGATCAGAAATTCTCCGTATCAATAATCAAAATAAATATAAAAAATCCTTCTAAGTAACTTTTAGAGCCATTCTATTTTCAAAAATTTTTTTGACTTAGGTGGTTGGGCAGCCTAGCATCCCTTTTGGTTTTTAAGCATCCCATAGTTCTTAATCTTGTTTACACCACTGCTCTCCCTACAGCCATAACAAGTAGAAAGAAGACTCGTTAAATATGATCTTATTTAGTTTCAAAACTTAAATGCTACCCTTAAATAGTATATTTAATTTGTTAATGTTTACACAATCTTATTAAAATATATATACACATATAAAATTGGAACATTTAACTCGGAAATACAGCAGTTTAGTAGTGAGTTTAATACCAATTCATTTGTATATTTTACCCAATAAATAAATCATTATTTCTATAATATATGTTGAAGTTAAGGTTTATTACAGTAAACCCTCGATTTTACATACTTCAATTTTATAGGCTTCGATTTAACTGGACAACTTTTGTCATTTCTGATTTTACGACAGTGGTAGTGGCCGCACTTGTCCATTTGTAAAATCTGGTGACTTATGGCATGACCCATTCTAACCTTGGACTCTCACTTTCACTGTCCTTGCTTAATGCACACCACTCAAAACCTGGTTTTATTTGGTTTAAAAAATGTGCGACATATTTTTAAGTCTTGGTTTTTTTTAAACTTCAAAGAAGAAAATTAAATGTGCACTATAATGTTCTTTTAAATGTGTATAGTGTTACTTTACTTTCTTGTAATTCTGAATTTGGTATTTTACCTACTTTCTGATTTTACAGGCAGGCTTTCCCCCCAATTAGTTCATACAATCTAGGGCTTAATGTATTCAAATAAAATAGCATTCATCTGTAGAAAAGGTTAAATACCATTCTCAACATATCCTTGCAGATTTCATTCTCATGTTCTGACCACTTACACTACTCTTTATTCATCTTCCATTTAATATTATCATGTGCTGATAATTTATTATTTATTTAAAATAAAATTTATTTTAGCAAGAAATGTTTCCGAACTGTTAAAATTGTAAATTGAAATTGAGTACATAACAAATAAAATATGATGGCCGCATGGCCTAAGGCACTACTCCTGCAGTAAAATAGACTGCCAATGATGATAAGATCGAGGTTCGAATCTCGGTTAGGTATTCTTTGAGTGGTTTTTCCCAAAATGGTTTTACACTCTCCCTTCAAACAATTGCTGGCACACTTCCTCTAAATATAACCTTTATAATCCCTCAAACCATTAACATAATTAGTACTTAAGTGTATAACCTGAATGGTTTGAAAGACACGACGCTAAAAAAATTGAATAAATTACCATTGTGTAATTGCAAACATAGTAAAGTGTAACACTAGCGCACATACACACATACCACCACCCACCCACACGCATGCATACATACATCTTTTTCACATCAAGCTTAAGTTCTTTAAATAGTAAATGTTGACAAAGCAAAGATAACGAGAAAAGTAAGACAAGTATAATTAGGGTGATTGTACATAAGGTTTTTTGGGGTGATGTCTTGTAGAACAGGCGGTGGTAGTACACTCATAGGTACAGGTTTTTAACAAACTACTTCCAAAAGTATTACTTATGTAGTTAGAGAAAACATTTTGAATTGAACAGAGCTAGTGCAAAGAACTTCTTTCTTGAATTTTAATTATTTGAGAAATTTCATTTACAAGCTCTCTTTGCCAAAAGTTATGTAAACATGCAATGACAACTAACATTCCTATCTAAAATGTGATGTATATAAAGTCCCTTAGAAAAGAGAAGAAAGTACCTATGATTTTCTTTTTTGTTCCATACCTTTCTCAAAAATGTTTCTTAATATTGCCTATTATTTGTTCCCAGAGTGGTTTTTGCCTTTAATGCTACTTATTAGTAGAACTTTTTTTTTATTGAAGCACTAGTTTGAAGTTATTAGCAAATAGCTGCATGCATTTATTTATAATAAATAATGAGAAAAGAAAAATTAAGTTTAAATTTGTGTCTGTATGAACAGGGTTTTTCTTGACATTAACTTTTGTTCCTTGAAATTGATGATAAAAATTATGTTCTTTTATTTATTATTGGACTTCATGTAAATCAATGTTAATTTGGATCAGCAATAAAAAGTGAATTTTAATAAAATTATTAGTCTTGTGTCTTAACTTTTTTTTGTAACATATATATGGCATAACAGATATATTTTTTTGCTCTGCTTTTTATAAAGAAAACTATATTATACATAACTATATATTTGACTGACTCAAGTCTGGCATTAAATTGATGAATGTGAAACATATACATTTTAAATATACCTGTTGGATTGTTATAATTTTATACAATTTTACCCTGAATTAATTACTAACAGGATCTTCCTTTGATTGTTATTTAGTGGATACTTGAACCATCAAGGGAAGTTCAAGCTTGGAAAGTCATATCTAACTCTGTAATATGATAATATATCAGTAAGTTTTTTTTGGCCTCGTATTCCTTCCAATATAACCACAAGTTTACACTAAAGAGTAGAAATTGGAAAGGTAAACATAATCATAAGTGCACACAAATTTGTGTGGGAGAAGAATGGAAAACTATTTAGGCAAAACCACCTCATTTTATTCAGTCCGGATCTAATTTCCAACCTCCTTGTTACCGCCAAACCAAACCAAACGAGACGAGACTGATGCCTCTGCCTGCCTTCCCAAAGCTACACATGACACATATAGTTCAAATTTGACTGTTATTAAGAAGTTATGAGTGAAAATTACCCCATTGTAGTTAGCCATATTTAAAATTTGTGGTAAGATTCTCGACATTATCCATAGTATTGCTTCCAGGATTGGTGACATCTCCTTGCTCAATGTTGACGCTGTCGTCAACACAACCAACGAGTCTCTTACCGAGTGGAACCCAACCAGTGAGCGGATCTTTCAAAGAGCAGGGCCCTCTCTTCGAGTAGAGGTGGAGGAGGAAGTGCAAGGTAAATGTTTGACATTTTGTTTTTGCTTGCAACTTTAAAATACCTAATTGTGACTAGGCTTTTTCTTGGTCCAGGTTTTTTGTAAATGAATCCATTTTTCCAAAATTTGTCGTTTTGTTCCTTTTATATTTATAATGTTCTCCAATGCTACATTTTCAATATTAAAATAAATACAATAGGAAGTAGATTAAAATAATTCATTTTAGAGAAAATGCCAGAACCATCTGTTTCACAGGACAATATTTACCTCAATAATATTTTATTATATCAAAGACTGGAATGACTTACTTTATAGATAGTATAATATTATATTAATGTGCAATGTGAGTTCTTAAAAACCTTTTAAACTTAATTTTGAGTCGAATTAAATATGAAGACAAAACTCATTTTCGGAACTGAGCTCTAAATCGAATTTTCTTTAAAGAAAAAATCTTTGACAAGTCATCTAGGAACAATAGATATTCTCAAGGGAACGCTCAATACTAACAGATATATTGAAAATCTTAAATAAGAACTAAGAAGAATATAATAAAAAGGAAGTAAGTTGAAGATAAAAATGAAGATGAAAATTGACGAAGACAACAGGGAATATTTATTAATTAAAGGTGACCTGGTGGTCTAGGGGTAAGGTGTCAGACTTCTATGCTGGCGGCCGGGGTTCAATCCCAGGTTCCGGCAAAGATTTATCTGATTACCAAACCCTTCCTTCACCTCTGACAAGACATCTTGTGAATGTGAAGAATGCCAGGTCTCCACCGTGGTTCGGATTCCACGTTAAACTGTAGGTCCTTCATTTCATCTCACAATCACCCTACCATTACACATTAGCGTAATTGCGTATAACCCGAACGGGTAGTAAGACGCGGTGCTAATAATAATAATAATAATAATAATATTAATTAAAAATGCTATTAATAAGTGGTTAATACTTGAATGACCTTTAACACAACAAATTAGATGAAATACAGGCAATAAAGAGTCTAAATAAGAATAATGGTTAAACATTAAACATAAGGAGAAGTTAAATTGGTACATGGACAATACATAGAATTGTCAGAATAATCTGAACATTTTTGGTGAACATTCTAAAATTAATGAAATTTAAGTGACACAGTAAAGTCAAAGATAAAAAGAATAAAAATACAAGAAACACATTAAATTTAACACGACTGCCAACATATCTTGTCTAGTTGATTTAAAAAGTCACCACATTTTTAAGAATTTGAGGGAAGGATCTTATCTAATAGTGTCTAGAGAAATTTAATATCACAAACCACTCTAAATAGTTTCTAAAGGCATCCAATTTAAAAAAATTAGATAAGGAAGAAACTTAAAATAACTCCTAGAGGCATTTAATTTTCAAAAAGTTTCTAGGCAAGATTAACTTCAAATATCTTCTATTTAATTTAAGTGCATGACAATTTAAAAAATTTGTTGGAAAAGACCACTCTAATAGCTTGTAGAACTATCCACTTCTCAACAATAACATAAAAACCAGTGGAGGACCACTCTAAATGTCTTAGAATCATCTCATTAAACTCAACTCTAAATGTGTATAAAATCAAACTAAATACATCTACTGAAGCAATATTCAATTTTTGCATCTAAAAAAGGTTTAGTTATAAAAACTGCCAAAATACAGTTCTTAACTTGTGTTCCCTTTGATCACACTTTAACTCACTCTTTAACTTATTATTATTATTATTAGCACCGCGTCTTACTATCCGTTCGGGTTATAGGCACTTACGCTAATGTATAATGGTAGGGTGATTGTGAGATGAAATGGAGGACCTACAGTTTAACGTGGAATCCGAACCATGGTGGAGGCCTGGCATTCCCCACATTCACAAGATGTCTTGTCAGAGGTGAAGGAAGGGTTTGGTAATCAGATAAATCTATGCCGGGACCGAGGATTGAACCCCGGCCGCCAGCACAGAAGTTTGACACCTTACCCCTAGACCGCCAGGTCACCCTTTAACTTACCATTGACACAATTGCAAGATTCCACACACATTCATTTGTTTCAGATACTGGGTACGGTACCACCCATGTTGCAACACCACCCTATATCCAGCCTATCCAAACATCTTTCAGCTTGACGTGGTTGCTATTTATTCCACCTTTATTTGCGGAATATTAACGTTTGTTTATCTTTACACTCAAGTCTGTGTTGATCCAAGTGACTCACTATGTAAGATTATTGCTAACTCATGGTTACATTTGAAACTCTTCCTTTACACTGAGAAATGTTTGATTGATCGATTCATCACAAGTTTCTGCTTTACACCCAGATAAATGCAACTTCTTAGTTTGTTTACCACTCTTCTACAAAAATTCCCATGTGATACTAGTTTTTACTAACTATATATCAGCTCTGGATGTTGCCAAAAACCCCTTTGCTTCAAATCCCGGTAAAATTGAGATTTTATTTATTTAAATAGTGTGAAACAGATAAGTACAGGGATAGGGGAGGTGGGTAGTAAGCGTTAAGCAGATGTCTTCTTGGATACACCCACAGATTTTTAGCTTAAATCGAAGCAGTTCTTGGTCAAATTGTCTTTTATATGTGCTAGGGGCGCCACTGTTTTCAGTGTAATCTGGTTTATCTAGAGAACAACGTTCCGAGAGTGCTCATTTTAGTCCAGGCCCCCAACTCAAAATCAAAAACACTCCAATGTTCCCGAATAATATTCAAGTAGAGATATACATTTTTTAATAAACTTTTAGTCAGAAAATTTCAAACTATCAAATCACAAAGAAAGGAGAGAAGATACCTACTGTATTTGTAAAATCCTTGATTATAATATTAAAATATTAACATATCTGCTCTACAGTGGATCCAAGATTAGTGATATTTTTTTACACTCAACCACAAAGCGCTGTTTTCGATATGTGATTGTGAAAAGAAGATGTTATTGATATGTTGATGTAGGTAAAAGAGACAATAAAAAAGTTCACTCAAGTTTCTGTCCTGGGTGCTAGTAGCCCTTACAGCGTTAGTTTTTACATTTATTCTGTTATTAGCGCCTAAAGCCACACCTATCTTCGGATCACATATATACAAACACCAGAATACTAAAATTGGTTCCGGCTGAGATTCGAACCAAAGGGTCTCATTGCCTGAAGTATTAAGCCCTTGGTAATTTCTTTGACCCCCAGATAACACTTTATAATTAAAAGCAATTATTAGAGGGTGAATGTTATTTTGTTAACCTTTGAGATTGTGCTCATTTTATGAATGAACATGTTTTTGTGTTTACAAAACCAAATCCAACCTTGTGTAGTAATAGATTAATGATAAAGAAAAAAAAACTGTCTGCGTCACTGGTGTTGTTTGAAGAGCACTTTTTGTTTTGTCATTAAAGTAAGACTTCTACTGTTGAGTGTTGTGGTATATCTTTCGACACTGCTGGAGTAACACGAGCTGTAATGGTATATACAGTAGTTTTGTTAATTTAATAAATACTATTTATGTAGTTTTCAGATGTGTGTGTACCTAGTACTAAAAAATGATTGACCTCGGCAAATATAAACTATTTTTTATTTAGTATATATCTTTGTATAAGGCTGTGCCAAGAATTGTTTTTTGGTGGACGACGAGGGGGGTGGAGGTTAGGAGGGTTTTCCTCGAGGCGAACTGTGATGAAATCCTTTTCAAGATAAATGACAAGATGTTTTTATATATAACATTCACTTCTTTCTTGAAGCAATTTAAAGTGTTTTACTTTTTTTTTTACATCCATTATCGTTTCCAGACAATAGCATGGGTCGATTTTTTATTCAAGCTATATATTTTTCCCTACCGGCCTGCTAAGCTTGTCGTAGCTTCATAGGCCTTATAACTTAACTTAAAACTAGGACAGGCACAACATTTAATCCCCGGCCGCTAATTTATCAATTTGAGAAAATAAGCCCATATTTCACCAATGATAAATTTTCGGCCATGCTGGAATTGAACACGGGACCCTTAGCTCAGTAGGCAGACACACTACCGACTGAGATAAGGTGTTGGACAATTTAAATTTTAAAGTGTTTTAAAACATAATTTGAGCTATAACAGCTTAGATTTTTTTTTATATTCCAATAAACTAAAAACATAAACATTGGTGAATGGTGAGGAATATAAATATATACCACTATTCATACTTTCACATAAGGAGGGAGGGAGGAGGTCTCCCCCCTTTTTGCTCTGCCCACCCCTCACCCACCCACCACCCCATCAGTAAGGCCCTATAGTGTGTGGGCTCATGCTACCTATACTCTCTGACATCCTTAATAAAGGTGATCAAACTTATTCCTGCCTTCACATCTCCCTCAAATTAGGCCAATATTTAATCAACTCAGTTTTTTAATACATCACAATGTTCTTTGATTAAATTTCTATGAGCACATTTCAATTTTGTTTGCAGTTTTTTCGTGAAGCTTAAATAAAATTTCATTAAACTTCTGGTAACTAAAAATAAATGTTGGGGTGAACTCGTGTCAGATAAGCAAATTTTCGGATATTAAATCAATACCCCTCTGAAGAGTTAAGGGGTAAAACAAATTATAAATTAAATAACATACACAGTTAGAGAAAATGTGTTTTTGTATGTATTTAAATAAATGGGTATTCACATTAACAAAGTTAAATACACAACAAAACAAAATTTATTATTTATTCTTTAAAAAACGTCTGAAATTTTCTTTTTACACCTTTTTTGATGTGTGTATCTTAACAAATAAAGGTTTAACTAACGTAAAACATTTATTTGGTGGTTCAACTAATGAAAAAAAAATACATAAAACTAAAATGCAGTTAGTCATTTTGGATATGCCGGGTTTCGAATATTATAATTCCGGATATAGAAGGTTTTACTATATTTAAAAAGGGGTGCCAGAGAAAATTCTTGTCTTTAGATTGTGCCACTTTGGGTTTCATTTAATAATTAATTTCTGCTTGTCAATATTAAAAAAAATTAATTATCATTTATTTATTATTTTATCGGAACCTTCTCTTTTACAACTACAATGTTTTGAGCTTGAAATGGTTATCATCATAATCATCATTTTATTCATCACCCTATCATTTTCTCCATCATTATCATCATCATCATTATTATCATCTATTATTATTATTATTATTATTATTATTATTCACCCAAATTGTCTTCCTTGATTTTAACCCAGACATTGTGCCAGCTAAAAGATGTATTTATTTAAATAGCACCAATGTATATGTTAAATGAAATAATTCCAGATTGCCGGACAGGAGAGGTGCGTGTCACTCAAGGACACAACCTACCCGCCCGGTTCATCATCCACACCGTCGGTCCCAAGTACAACATCAAGTACCAGTCGGCTGCCGAGAACACGCTACACTTCTGTTACAGGTTGCTTCTTATTACTCACTTGTTTGTCAATCTTAAAACACCATTCTGTCAAGAAGACATACTTGATTTTAATGTTTGTTCATAAATTATTATTATTGTAACTCATTATGGTTATACATATATGAACATATTACACTAGAAGATTTTAAGATGAAGTAGGTGGAATTTATAGAAAGTGTACATGCATTTGTGTCGAGTGAAAAAGATAGAGAGAGGGGAAAAGAAAAAGATATATATATATAGAAAGAGAGAGAGAGAGAGAAGCACTGGTTCAGTTCTAGCTGGTGGTAACTCATAAGTAGGACCTTATCTGACAGCTAGAAAACGTTACTAAATCTAATTACACGTATTTATTTTGCATGTCATGATTGTCTTGTAATACACATCTTTCACTTTAGATAGATTATTATCATTCATTACTTATAAAATAACATTAATAATATGGTAAAATGTAGTCAATATTGACTTTAAAAAATATGTGCTCATATATTAATAGGCTCTTTCTGTGGAAATTGGTCTAAACCTACTATTGTAAATGGTGTTTTTCTTGATATCCAATTGCTAAGTCTCTGGATGCCATGATTGTGGGTGTGTTGTTAAGAGTTTTATGTTAACTTGGTTTGTGCATAATGTACTGATATAAATTATGTGTTAGGATACTGCACAGTAAATTCCCCAATTAAAAAAAGTAATAATAAACAATGATCCTATTGCACTATTTGTCAATAAAATAAACATTTACAGTCTCTAAAATTCTCTTCATATATAAAATGTTAATCCTTTTTAATATGAATGCTTGGAAATAAAAAGAAAAGCAATGCACTCTGCCCTTTGTCTGGTTAGTGCCACCCGCATCATCTGATGTAATAAGGAAGTTTAGAAAGTGTGGTGGTTACGAAATACATCTTTCTGACAGATAGTTTTTGTGCTGAATGATAGATTAAATGTTTATTTTTAATAGTCATACTTCTTAAAAAAAAGTTATTTTTATTGAAATCTCTTTTAATTAAAATATTATCTTTGCTTTCCTTTGCGTTCAATATCAACCAGTATCTCTTTGTGCGACTCAAGAATGTTGAACATGAGTCTTATCTGAAGCTTAACATGTGTGGAGTCGTTCACCTTGACGTTTCTTTTAGCGATGATTCACAAGTTTGTTATTTCTGACACACCTGCATTTACTTGAGATGCACCAGAGTGCACCATTAAAGAACATTTTAACAGATAAAATAACCCGCTTCAGTGGCTGCATGGTCTAACGCGCTAATCTCGTATTATATAGACTAGACTGCCAAAGGCGGGAATATTTGGTTTCGGTCTCGGTCGGGTGCACTGAAGGTAATTTTTCTGAAATAATTTTACACTATCCCTCCACACAAATGTGGGTACATTACCTCTAAATTAAACGTTCCTAATCCCTAACACATTAGTGTAGTTAGTATGTAAGCATATCATCTGAATGGGTAGTAATACACAGTGCTACCTCCCCCCC
>CABFOV010000475.1:37666-79204 GCA_902141375.1 Timema poppense
CGGATAAATAAAGTTTGGCATTAAAAATTTAGTGAGATAAATTAGACACAATAATAATAATAATAATAATAATAAGACATTCTTTATTTGGTACCATCTACCTATATTTTTTAACTGCAGCTCATTATTTTAATATATTTTAACTGTTTTAGCACTGAGGATTATAAATAACTCTTTTTGAAAATTTTTGTTATATCTAAATTGAATATTATGGGCAATAAAAATGAGATACAGTAATAAATAAAAATTTCTTTAGAAAGGGCTGAGTTGAAGGAAAAAATTAGGTTAAAATTAGATGAATTTCTTTTTGTTTTGGCTTGATTTTCCACAAACTTAACTTTTTTTTTTGTGACTCCATCTTACCCTCCTAAGCTACTCACATATTCATACTAATGGAGTAGGAAGTAAATGTAGTTGAATTTGAATGGAAGGGGAAAGTGTAAAACCAATTAGGAAAAACTACCCTCAGTATATGGCTGGGTATCAAACCCCGACCGAGGTTGACTGAGGCGAGCACCTTACCCCAAGTTCACGGGGTTAACATAAGGTTTTTTTCATAATTTTGAATATGTATTCATATTTTAGAGTTATTGTGATGCTTATCTGTTGTTTGGATTAATATCATAATAAGACAGACTCCAGATTATAATCTAACACTTGATGCAAACAAAATAAAAATTGAAAAAAACAAATCAAACCAATGAGAGAGAGAGTTATCTCTTATGCTTATTTTGTTACTTAATATTTGGATTTGGGATTCCAATTCAATAAAAAGGGAATTCAACATATCTCTAATTATAATGCTTTTTATTTCATTTTAATGCTAAAACTTATTTGTTTATCACTCATAATATAATTCACGTACAATATACAGTTAGTAAGAGAGTGGTGATTGGTTCATTTAAGCATTAAAAGCACTACTTGCCTTCTTTCAAAGAAATAATTCTTATTCTATTAAACAAATTAAAATATCTTAAATATCTTTAAAATCCAAAACATAATATAATTATTTTGGCAGCGTCTTTATTTAAAATTTTTTATTTTTCAAGTGTGTCTGGGGGGTTGTCCTCTCCTCGAAGCCTACAATATCTTACTAAAAGCAATCTCAATCGTGCCTCTATGGCCTTCAAATGGGATGAGGGTTGAAAGGGAAGTAAAGAGGCTAAGGTGCATGCACATCTTATAGGTTCCTTAGACGATCAGTATAGGTAGAATACAAGCAAAGTTTAAACTGCCTCTATCGGGAAATGAAAGAATAACTGTAAATATCCACACAGTGCCCATTGTCAATGTTAGAGCATGCGCAGTGCCATTCATGTGTTGTGTTTACTGGCGGGTCTCATATAGGTTATAATTTGTTTTATTAAAGTGTTAGTTTTTATATTTTATTTATCATATTATTTATTTTAATTATGTATCTGGGTAGATAAATGTGTAGTTAGTAAACTATTAGTGGAATCTTTTTCAAGTTTTCAAGACTTTCCTTTTTTTTCCAGTTATTATTATTGTATCTTAATTCTAATCCATAGATTTATGTTAATTTTTTTTTTTTGCTCTACTCCCAAAATTGTCATTTTAAAATTAGTACACGATTTATAGTTCATTTTGACTTAAATCATGTTCCCAAGAATTTAATGCAAAAAAATAAAATAATTCAAGGCTGCTTGCCCAGCTCCTGAGCCCACCAACCACCACTGTAGTAAGGTGTGCTAAAAAACAAACAAACATAAAGTCTTAATACATCTGTGTCTTTAGGTTATTTTGAACAATTTCTATGTACTCTATGGCATTCTTCTCATAAATGAGTATTTTTACTATGGCACACATTTGGTAGCATTCAAAAGCTGCATTAATATCTTAGTGGTGTAAACAGGTTTAGGTTATTATAACAGTGAAACTGCATCGCTTATGGTACTTAGAGGTAAAAGCATATCCTGGAGCGTTAAATTTTAATTTCTGACCAACCATTACTTATGATTTTTTGCCAGCCGGAAAGCCGGGAAAACATAAGGAACATTTTGTATTAGGGAAAACCAAGGAAGTTTTTAATAAAAAACAGAAATATTTTAAATTTGTGAGCTTAGGCTATATGATTTAGAGTTTGAAATAATATATATCTTATGTATCTGAAAATAGGCCACATATTCTTACTCCAATACCTCGTTCATAAAACCATAATGTCACCCTTAGATAATACATAACAAATGTTGTCCCTTTGAGAACTTAATTACATTATGACCCCAAAGGTATTGAAAAAACTAAATTTCTTATCTTTATACTTCAGTCAAAACTTCTATCAAAATGAGAATTTCTTTTTTAAATCTAGAGACCTTAGGGAATATTCTTGGAATAAAATACTGGCAGCAATGCTAGGGGCTGGGTTTGAACGCCGGTGAGGCCAACAAATCAAATTATCTCATACCCCAATTATATGACTTAATACTAGTCATTAGTATGCAAAATTTAATTTAACTCCTTTATACTTCAATTCATGTTTACTTGAAATATGAGACTCGCCTCTGGAAAACCTTGAAACTGCAGGGTATTTTGTAATAGTAAAAAAGTGATAAACCTACTTATCTAGACAAAAATCAATCTTTTTTTTTTTTTGGCTCTTCCATACCAGACAACTAAAGTCAATATTTTAATCTTGTTATAGAAATGTCCTGCAGAAGGCTCGGGAGCTTGAGGTTTCATCAATAGCTCTGTGCGTCATCAACTCGGTGAGGCGTAACTTCCCGCCGGACGAAGGAGCCCATATTGCACTGCGTGAGTGAAAGGTTACTTATATATCTCAACATTATATTTTACTGTGTTCTCTCTAAAATATAATAATGATTAGGTATTTTGTTTTGTGACTACCATATTTGATACACAGATTTTTAAATGTCCTAAAATAACCTCTTAACCTCTGCTAAGTATTGCCATTGATGCTTACTAAAAGAAGTGGCTTTGTTGAATCCCTTTATTTAAATAACTCTAATTCATATTTACTCTTGACTATTGATTCTTGGCATGTTTTCATATTCTACCTCTACCAAAATGGTTTCCAAAATTTTTAGCTACATAAATCAATGAGGTAAATTATGCTCACAAACTGCAACATTAAGTTAATTTTGATTTGATCATGATTCTGATATTATTATTATTAGCACCGTGTCTTACTACCTGTTCGGGTTATACGCACTTACGCTAATGTGTGATGGTAGGGTGATTGTGAGATGAAATGGAGGATTTATAGTTTAACGTGGAATCCGAACTACAATGGAGGCCTGGCAGCCCACACATTCACAAGTTGTGATTAATACACATCTTGTTAGAGGTGAAGAAGGGTTTGGTAATCAGATAAATCCGTGCCGGGAACGAGGATTGAACCCCGGACGCCATTACGGAAGTCCGACACCTTACCCCTAGACCACCAGATCACCGATTTTGATATTACTTATACTTGTTAACACTTACAGAAAGTTGTATTGAAAGTAATTCATTTATTTGAGGAATAACACATCTACTATGTGTCTGTACATTTATATCAATAATTAATTATTTTTTCCTTCATTCTAATGAACCAATCGAATATCAGCAGCACAAGACAAAAATAATATTTAACATAGCCACATTAAAATAAGACTTTTATTACGTATATGAGATGGGCAAATGCTGATCTGTATATCAATTTTGGGCATAGTCCGGTATCTTGGCGTTTCAGGATAGTAGGCCTGGGAAAATCGCGATTCAACCAACAATGTAAATATAAAAAAATATTGACAGAACATAACAACTTAATTACATTTAATTGAAAAACAATTATTAGAAAATTAAGAAACTACTGAATTAAATGTATTTTATGTAAGAAAGATGTTCTACTTAGTAGATTAAAATCATATGGAGTAAAATGATGATATTAATGCAATAAAGCTAAACAATTATAAATGATAAAAGATGTTTAACTAAAAACATAAAAAAATAAATTAAAACTGAAATTATGAAAAAATATAAGTGGACTCACAGATCATTTATTGGTGCATGGAAGAGACGAACCCCACTTTGAAATAAGTTTTATACGGTTTGCATTTCATTTAAATTGTTTATTTGAACATTTCTGCTTGCAAAAACAGTTAACATACCATGCCCACCAATATGCTAGTCCTTTTTGTTAGATTCTCTCAGACTTATTTTATTTTAAATATCCTCTGCTTTCAAAAATGATTCTTTATAATCACTTATTGGATTTCTTGAGAAAAGACAGTTGTTTGTACTGTTTAAAATATCTATTTTATAATGACTGTCATCAGTTACTTCTAAAACCAGCTCCTAAAATATTCTTTGCATCTACTTTACTTCTATCTATACTAGGAATTTTACTATTTTGGAAGAATGTACAAGAAAGGTGGATAAAACATATAAAAGGGAACAATACAAGGAATTGGAATTTTCACTGTTGTTCCAATAGCCTGTTTTGGAAACACCTTTTCACTTGTTAATCTCATTTTCTTTGACTGTTTTTCTAGACATTCAAGAGCTTTGGTCTTTGATTTTCCTTGTCGTTTCTCACTATATCATCTCATAAAATATAATTTTCTGTCTTATCTTACTGCCCATATCACATGAACTGGTTGAAAATGTATGTTACACTCACTACTATCGTCAAAGTATAGATCACAGCTACCACACGTTTTTTGTTCATTTTGTATCTAGAATTACATTTGTAGTAATAATCCGACCAGACTTAATCACTTTGTTATTTCATTCGGTTGAATCATAACTTCAGTTAATCTTTTCATGAACAGTATTTAGTGCATGTTGGACGACTTCTTCTGAAACTAAGCCATTCAGGACATTATTTAGTAGCACAGATAAGTTTTAAGCCGATACGAGCTTTGAGACCAAACATTTCTTTGAATGGCATTTGCCACCAAGTAATGAACTGTTGTTTCGAAATTGGCAAAATCTCAGTTCCTCAATCCACTGCTTTGAATTATTCTCTTCCATCCAAGTTAATATAATATCTTCTACATCGTGGTTCACACGCTCCACATTTCCTTGACTTTGGAAATGACGATTGTCAAACCTACCCAGATGTTTTTAAGTTCATTTATCACATGATTTGAAAACTCACGACCATTGTTTGACTGCAGCACACTTTAAGTTCTGTAGAAACAAAATACACCAATTAAATTATAAGAAACTCCATCTCCATCTTTAGGCTTGGTATCTGGGACAGCTATTTTTGTCTCGTTTATTGTTAAAACATTAAACCTTTTTATTCTCCTGTAATACTGTAGTCCTTGAACGACTTCTTTGCAGCTTTCTTCACCCCTTTCATGTCATTAACTAGTTATTAATACTTTTCTTCCTTGGGAAAATCACTAGAATCACATATTCATTTCAGATAATTTCGCGAGAAAAGTTATTTCATATAACTAACACATGTATCAGAAACTGAAGTCATAATTAACCCTTATACACTAATTACTACTTCTAAAATTGTCAAGAGCTGGACAAACAATAACGTGCACATCTTATGCGTGAGTAACCTGGCACATGGCCTTGGGACAGCTTGACCAAAGGGACTGATGGCTGGATTCGGACTTGCCACCTTTTCATAAGCTCTGACTCACTCTTAAGACATAAATAGAAACTTGTGACAATCATTTCCATTATTGCCTAATTTTCAGAATGAACGAAAAGCATGTACCTAAAGTTTATATAAGTACATGGTCATTTTACATAAGTAATATAAAAAGTATATTAGTAGCATAATTTCTTTAAAAGGAAAAATATTGCAAACTAATATATTATAATACATTACTCCCTGTTATAACATTGTGCAGAAAAAAGTAATTCACGGTTTGACCTGTGTAAAATGGTCACATTGGGATCTAAGCTGGCAAATCACGATTTGTCCGATTTTGTCTTTTGCACATAACATACACAAGTAGTACAATAATTTATCTCTATAAGGAACACCTCTTTTTGCTTTATTAAGTAATTGTATTATATTTGAAAGAAGGTACAAAAAAGGTGAATAGAAATATATAATAGGAATGAACACAATTAGGTCGGGGGATTGGGCGGCAACAATTGAATTTATTCAAGGGGCAACCATTCATTACCTCTTTGTCCATTGGCAGCAATGTAAAGAGTGCGCTGTATTCTTCTTTTCATTGTAAAAGCCATATTGTTTTTGTCACTTTTATATGTTTCAAAGGGTGACCTGGCGGTCTAGGGGTAAGGTGTCAGACTTCTGATCTAGGGGTCCGAGGTTCAATCCTCGGTCCCGGCACAGATTTATCTGATTGCCAAACCCTTCCTTCACCTCTGACAAGACATGTATTAATCACAACTTGTGAATGTGGGGAATGCCAGGCCTCCACCGTGGTTCGGATCCCACGTTAAACTGTAGGTCCTTCATTTCATCTCACAATCACCCTACCATTACACATTAGCGTAAGTGCGTATAACCCGAACGGGTAGTAAGACGCGGTGCTAATAATAATAATAATATATGTTTCAACCCACCTTTCCTGTCCCTTATTTCAAATATAATACAATGTATAATTTACATTTTAATACCAACATATCATATGTATTTTATACTATTATCAGAGAAAAAAAATATGCTTTTAAATTTGCATGAATAAAATAATATAAAATTGTCAGGACTAATTTGGTATTTAGTTAAGTCTTGATAATTTGAGGTTTTATATAGTTCGAGGAAGAGATATATATGCCTGCTGCATGACCATTTCAATAGGATAAATGAAGCTTGTTGACACAAAAAAACAATCACAAGAAAAACCAGAAAGTCATTAGGAACTCTAAAAGTTCATTGCTGCAAAACCAGAAAGATTTTATTTTTAACTATAATAATTGATATATATAACTCTATAAAGAAAACCTCTTTTCGCTTTATGAGGTAATTGTATTATATTTGGAAGAAGGTACAGGAAAGGTGGATAGAAACATATAAAAGGGGGACAAACACAATATGGCCTTTACAATGAAAAGAAGAACACAGTTCACGCTTTACACTGCTGCCAATGGACAAAGAGGTAATGGATGTCTCTTAAAGAAAATTGATCGTCACCGCCCAATTCCCCGACCTAGGTTTCATTCTATCGGAACTCATCAGGGAGGAGTGTGAAACGTGCAACGCAACTTCCTAAAAGAGAAAACCAAAAAACACAAAAGAGGAGAAAAAAGAAAATGGTAAAGAATAATTGAACACATAGATAGGAACAAATAAAAGGTATAACAAAAAGGACAATATGTTTATATATATGTTTCTATCCACCTTTCCTGTACCTTTTTCCAAATATAATTGATATATATGTAATTCAAAAATAAATATTAAGTTATTTGTACACTTAAACAATTTTTTTTTGTTTTTATAATTATTTTCTTTTGGTGTAATTTGAATATTCAATAATTCGAGATGGGCCCGATTTCTTTCAACTCAAACTATCGTGACTTCTACGGTATATCTAAAAATACTAGTAGAGTAGTGTGAAAAATATGCCTTAGAATAAAACTTTAATTTAATTTAAACACTTCCAAAGTTCTACCTTTAGTTTCATCTTGATATCTTACTTTATGTGTTCACTGTTACAGGTACTGTGCGTAGGTTCCTGGATCAATTTGGCTCGTCACTAGACACCGTTGTGTTTGTGGTGGACAACACTGACATTGGTATCTACGAGGTGCTCCTGCCCCTGTACTTCCCTCGTTCCACCGAGGAGGAGGAGGTAGCCTTGTGGCAGCTACCCGCAAACGTGGGCGGGGCCAACGGAGAGCCGGTCCAACCTGACAGGCAGATACGAATCATTGACAACCCCCAGCACTCGCTTGATGGTGAGCCTTCACTTGCATAGGAATCCTTGTGTCTCTTTGAATCCTCAAGGACATTTGAAATTTGAGGATTCAAAAAATAAAATTCATATTTTTAGATTTAAAAAAATAAAGGAATTTTTTTTAAATTTAAAATTTGAATTACATTATTAAATCTAAAATCTATATCTAACCTAATAAAAATATAAATTTAACTTAAAAACCAGACCCCAGTCCAGTAGCTTACCAACTAAAGTGAACAAAACTAGAATATAAGAAAAAATTAATGGAAATTGACACACACACACACACACACATGTATATATACACATATTTTCAAACATTTTTATTCGAGATTCAAGATTCACAAATAAAATGAAGACTAGGATTTGACAAAAAGTGGGTATGACCCCTATTTGTTAATTATTTGCAGTGTCAGGGTGGCTACAGACAGGGAAAACCGGGAATAGTCAGGGAATTTTGCTAGGTCAGGGAAAACCGGGAAAAGTCAGGGAATTAACTTAAAATTACTGACAGGTCAGGGAATTTATAGACTGCAATAGATACAAAATGCAAATGCCAAGAGATGGTGTTCTAACATAAGTTGTTTACTTTATTGGCGAAATATTCCTACAAAGCTCTATTTTGTAGCAAGCCATCTAGTGAGCCCGACTAATAACAGACTGAAGTCGGAACTGAACAAAGAAAGAGTGAGTGTAACTAGCGGGTGCAGGCAGAACTGATGTGTGAGCGAGAGAGAAGTAGGGATGGTTCTTGACCTTGATAATTTGATGACGTCACTCATACAGACATAGGAGAATCTAGAACTGGATATTCGAGTCTTTGTCATACGCATGAGCAAGTACTGGAATAGCAACTCGTTTAATACATCTTACGCATGCGCAAGTATTGAAAAATACATTATATTAATTACAATTTTAAAACTACTATTCCTGGATTACCTAACAGATAACGATTATTTTATTTCAAAAGAAGACGTAAAAACTAATACAATTTAATCTAATTTTTACTAGATTTTTGTTAAAATGTTAACGTGACTGAAAAACAGTTTGCCAAAGTGATGTTCCATTTCCTTCATTTATAATCGTAACGACTCAGTTTTTAAAAGTGATAATGTTCCTTAGTTCATGCTGTGCTGCCTTAACTTCCATTTTCGCTAATATTTCCACGTGGTTTTTAACTGAGACATTCAGATTAAACCCTTTGATTTAAAAGTTAAACCTTTTTCCAGTTTTTAGGCGCATGTGTGTACTGAAGATATAGATTTAAAATCCGGACAATGTCGAAATATAAAAAAAAATGTTTCAATGAATCGTGGTTATTAGATTCGAAGTTTGAGTGGGTTAGGCCAGCAAAATATAATAACTACTCTGCCATGTGTAATTTATGCAATTTATGCAATTTAAATCTTCAAATTCACGGTCAAATTCAAATGATGTTTTTTTCTGCCACCAAATTTAAACTTTAACCTAAACCAATGTCATTACTTAGTTCAAGTTCAAAAATAGAGGGTCCGAAATAAGAAGACTTTTCACTACTGTCATTAGTGGATCTAACAGAAATGGACGATTCTAGTACAATATTAAAACATTTCTTAATATTTGGTACTTTCTTTAAAATAATTTCCTAAAGTTGTTTTTAGCTGCCCATTTACAGTTTTCAGCTCCATTAGGTTTCTTATAGATATTCATGTTGAAACAAAATATAATCTTACCTTTGTAATGATATTGATTTGGATTAATATAAATTATGTAAAAAGTCATGGATGAACGTAATTTTTCTTTAAAGTAATATATGTAGAGTATCCTTTTAAGATTCATCCATGAAGAAACACGCGCTTCTCAGAAACAATGTGAAAAGGATTTCACCACTAAAACAATGTGAAAAGGATTTCACCACTAAAATATATTTTTTATACCATCTTTCTTGTTAAAATATCTACTGGGTCAATTCTTGTTAAAAGGAACAACTTCATAGTATTTTTTCAAAAGACGCCATTTCTCTATACCAATAAGAAGCTAGCCTTCACAAAACCTGTCGCCAGGACTCTTTCTATTAGTTAGATTTTACACTGTTGATGAGGGGAGAGAAAGGCAAGGTGTATGATATATATAAACCATCGTGCGTATGTTTAAGGCATCTTCGGGATCCAAACATCGACACCGAGATCCCGCTCACGCACAAGTCAGTCTAACACAGTATAATATAAATCACATCAATACCACAAGTGTGAAGTGATATAAAACATTTAATTGGAATATGTACAAGTAATTAACAGGTGTAATTTAAATAAACCGTGTGTGAAATAACAGCCATCACAGTTCTCTTTCTTCAATTTTATTAATATACCTATTTAATTAGTGCTCTAACACGGAGCTATAGACAGCTGGTTAAACGGTATCTTTTCTGTACAGTGATGATAGGCGCTCAATCACGGAGCTTTAGACAACCTATACATCATCACAGCATTATATCAGGGAATTAATCCGTAGTGTTTCAATCGACGCCCAAAGTGAGGTGATTGATCATATAGTGTTACAATTGACGCCCAAAGCGCGGCGCTTTTAATCCATATTATTACACCTTAATTTAATTCTTTAGATAATACTAATATCCTCATGGGTCATACATTATAAGTTTTAAATAATAATATCCACAAACTTCACTCACAAAACAGCACAATAAATGAGTTGACTGAGGACTGAGGGCTTGTGAGTGGTAGAGGTAGAGAGTGCCCGTGCTGATGGCAGCGTGAGTCATGTCTGGAAATCAGCTGACAGGCGCTCAGAGGCTGCGCACAGGCACAACTCAGCCACAACCGCTTCGTGCCCCCGCACCCTCCCAATATCAGCTGATAACTCTTCACAGTCACACCACCTTGATAGTCCAGAAAATTAAAGAGTTAAATTAGTTACCTATGTAGGCCTGTATTCACAACGGTGTTACAAAAAATCAGTATTACTGTATTTGATCGAGAGATCATTAAAAAACTGGATTTGACTTAGCTCGTGCTTGGTTTAATTTAAAATTTATCCACCCCTCTTGCGTCCCTAAACCTCGTGCCCCCCTGGGCATCTGCCCAGATATAAAGGATAGACTGTCTATATGAGTATTTCATTTCATATGGGAATCATTTACTAGCCAAAGATGTCTCAACTTGCGTAAATGTTGAGCTACCACTTGTTTTAATATTATGTAAACAATCTAAGCAATGAACTTTTATATCTAATTTATACTTATTAACATGTGGTAGTATGATTTGTATTATTTGCAATTTTTAATGTTTATGATTAATTTATCATTTTGAGACTCATTTTGTATCCTGTTGAAATCTTCCTGCAACATTTGTTTAGCTCTATCAACATTTTTGTGTACCATGTTGTGGTGGTTTTGCTATAAATAGAAAACTATGGCTAAAATGTCAATATTATTTAAATTATTCCTATAGGCCAATTAGGTATACAGTTATAAATCTTAATAAACTAAATTTTAAAAATACTTTGAATTAATGAGTTTTTTATCATTGGATTGTTAAAAAGAAATTCAATGAAGTTGCCCTAACTTTGTTGCTAATTTGGTGATGGAGTAATAGAATTTTAACAAAATGGAATTATTTAAAAAAAATAATGTGAGGTGCATGGTCAAACTGGAGTGCATTCACTTTGTTGTCCTCCTATCCATTTAATGAATCAAGAAAAATGGGTTCTTTGTCCTTATCTAAACAAATAAGCTAATTGTAAGTGAGTATTGGGTAAAAGTAACAAATTTAATTCCTTAGACAAATTTACAAGGCAACAGAAAGCCATGTAATTAATATTGGGAGATATTTTTTTATAGATGTACAGATAATTGATCAACTATCAATTATTATTACTCCTTACCAAATATACTTCATTCACGGTAGGAGTTTACCTCTGAAAGGTCTTTTTTCCTACCAATATCCTACTATATAATAGATTTCTGGTAGGGAAAAAGGCCTTTCAGAGGTAAATTCCTACCGTGAACGAACTTTAAAGTTGAACATTATTAAAAATATCAATAAAATGCTTAATAAATACTAAAAAATAACATCTTTGGGAATTAATTTTTACAGATCTAAAGTGTAGCAATTTTTTTTTTATCTTTTATCTTTTATCTTTGGTGTTTAACATTCACTTTATCAACTGACTGAGTATATCAACACGCGACTTACAAACTAACTTAATTCTAGAATACAGTCCTCCTAACATTAATTCATCACTGTGAAAGAGGGAACTCCAATTTCATCAAGGGCCATGGTGTGAATCAAATGCATGACCCTTGAACAGACGTGCTACTGACTGATCTAAGGTGCGCGACTGTAGCCATATTATGTTCGTCATCAAAGCTATAATGATGCGACCACACCTCTCCATGGTTTGCTGACCTCCTGACATTGGTTTATNACACACACACACATTCTTTCCCTCCATCTCCATACATGTCACACCCAGTGGCTACCACAGTGCTCTTGTTACTGACCAGCTTGGTGCTGCTACTAAGTAGTATTTTGCTTCTTACGACACATTATAAGTCAATAATTGTTTAATACCACAAAAACTAGGGAATTTCATTCATAATGAGTGTCTATATGCCACTTTTGAGTGAAAGTGAGTATACTTTTAATAATTTTGTAGAATTTTTTTTACATTTGTTTGGATATAGGGTTTTATAATAAATGTCAATTCTAAATTAAACACTCTATAAATAATTCGTTAATTCTTTAAAGTTTTGAATCACTTCAAATCAAATCAAACTTCTCTAGAAAAATTTAAAAATGTTTTGAACATTCTCATCTTATTTTACGATTCAGTGTTTGACTCCCACCACGACTGAAAATTTACTGAATAGTAATTTTCGAAAATTTGATGTTGTTGAAAGGAAAGGCTCAAAAAATTTTGCTTAAAATAAATGTTTGAAAATATCCTATATGAATATTTAAAAAAAACTGCTTCAGTGTTCAAATAGCCTAATGCGTTACTCTCATTTACGACTAAACTGGCGGTGACTAGTAGTGGAGCCTGATTCCCACTCAGCGTGTTTTTCTTTAATTGTTTCAGATTCTCTCCCTACACAAGTTTTCTAAAATTTTACCTTACTCATCCTTATTCCATTAGTGTAGTTAATATATTTGAATAACTTTAAAAAATACTAGGACATGAGGAGAAAAAAATATCATTGTTAACATTTTACTATATTAATAGTATTATTGTTTAGGTATTTATTATAAATGAGTCGGATCCTAATTGTTATTTAACAAGATCTTCATTATTATATTCAAAATTATTTTTTAAAGATCTTTACAGATGCCATATTTCTTAAGTACCATGGAGTTCGAGGGATTTGAAAATTAGAACATCCCATTTCTCTCTAGTATTTATACATTCTGTTTAAAGGGAAATTTACAGATCAAGTGAATTGGCACATGAGTAAATAATAGCGGTTTTAATAATTCTAATAAATTTTCTGTTCTTCCTACCAAAACTATTCTACTATATAAATGAATACCAACATACTAGGTTAAACTATTTGTATGAGGTAAAAAAGAACCCCTTGGATATTTAACAACTTCATATGAAACCAATAACAAATCATCTCTTTTTGTATTTTATAAATTTAAAAATGACAGCTGGACATGAGAACTGAACTTTGGGGCCTTTGGTTTAGTACGCCAATGCTCTAACCACTGAGCTATCCAGGAATTGTCCCATGCCCAGGGTCATTCTTCACTCATATTTTAAGGCATAGTCTGTGATATATTTGCAGAAATCGTAAGCTAAGATGAATGATCGATTAATATCGTGAGCTATCAAATAGCGCAACCACCTTTGACTCAAGAGGGCTTTATGCTGCCACTAGTACAATGACATTTGTATAAATGCACATATCATGATGGATTAAATAGCCAAGTTATTTGATTTTTTAATTAGCGCTATAGCCACACCTAAATATCATATTCATTAAATTAACTGTAATTAACAAATATAATAACTTGGTTATTTACTCCATCTTGATCTGTGCATTCTTACAATTGTAATTGTATTATTAGCACCATAAAGACCACCGAAGTTGAAGGTGGCTGTGTTATTTAATAGCTTGTGATCTTAATTGATTACTCATATGCAGCTGACGAGTCCAGCACGTCCATATTAGACTCTCTCTTAAAATATGAGGGAAGAATGACCCTGGACACTATACAACTCCTGAATAGCTCAGTGGTTAGAGCATCAGCGTACTAATCCAAAAGTTGCGTGTTCGATTTCCGCTCCCAGGTGTCATTCTTCAATTCAAAGAATATGATATTTAGATTAGGCTATCACAGTAATCAACAAAATTTAGTAACATGCCCATTTAATCCATAAATAATCTTTTAATCTACCATTTAACTTCTCATGTCTGAGAGAGGGAATTTTAATAATATATTATTGTGTCTATCTCTATGAGAAAAATATCTAGGACCTACTTATTTTAACATTAACATAACTTTTCTATACCTTATTCCAAATATAACTCAAAATGTATTTAGTTAATTAAATAAATTCTAGGTTAAAATTGTTTGCAACATAATTTGATATGGTGCAAGCTGCTAAACAACAAGTTAAATATTTAGATATTAATTTTAGTATATTAATAACATTTAGTGTCATTCCTGCCCGGGTGTATTTGAATGAAATTTCTGATGGTTTCCTAATCTCTTTCCATTCATACGCGGTTAAATTTCCTCCATATATTTTCCTTTTCCCAATCTCATTAGCTTATTTAAAATACATACCACCTGGACAGGCTTTAAGACTTAAAGTTAGAAAAAAGGTTTTACAAACCATTTTAGACATTTCAAAAATTGGTTGGATCATACGATTAAAACTAAAACTTTTATTTCAACCATAAAATCTTAACAATCCGTTTTGAAATTAATCGACAAGTTTTATTGACTGAGTTCTATCAGACATAAACAGCTTTAATTGTGTGAGTATTCAGTTATTAGATTAGATTTCACTGTGATAAAATAATTGGTTATTACAGTCCTATTTTCATTGGAAAAACCTTATATGACAGTTTGAAAAGTTACTGGATCTGCTTTAATGAATTTATACGTCAAGTCATGTGGTATTTAGTTGACACTTTTAATAGATATTCTCAATATCTATAAATTAGCACCAATAAAATACCAATAATGGCAACCAAAAGCTATGTTTTTTATTTTCTAAAGGACTCTTGCTATGAAAATAGGACTGTACTTTCTATTCCATGTATTTTAAGATTGAATACAACATAGTTCTTGGATGTAACATTTCATTAGTTTACTCTTCGTAAACAGTTATATGACTATTAATGCTGTATACAGTTGCTAGAAATCTCTAAAATTGATTGCAACGTGATTGTGACACATATCTGTTTAGTAGTTCTTAAAATAGATATCAAGTCCATTCAAGATAAACATTTATGCGTATTTTTCTTTCTTATCTAAAGTATTGTGTTTGTTTAAGTCAGCACATCCTCGTGAGTAAACGGCAATTTTGTTCAGTGGTTTCTTTGTTGTGGTCATATTAGTGTTGCGAGCATCATCCATGTTATACCTGAGATTAGTATAGTTTTATTTAATACAATCTGCAACAGTTACTTTTGTCTATTAACACTCGTAGATGTCTGCAAAAAGTAAGTTGTATGAAATTCATTTGAAAGGTTTTATATATATGCACTTTGTCAAACATCTGGAAAAGGGAATTTCTAACTGTTGGCTGCCTTTCAGAGCACTTAGAATGTGTAGTCATTACTGAAAGTTAGAATTAAATTTGGTATTATGTGGTTGATATAAAATCTCTTCTTGTAATTACATTTTTTGTTCTTTGAAAGAATTTAAAAAATAAAAGTGACCTAAAGTTGAGGATATTTTACACTAAAAACAGCCCAATTAACATAGTAAATACCTTATCAGACAACTAAAGAACATCACTTTATTTACTTTTATATGTTCATATGTCAAGTAATATGGACTTCAACTTGTTTTATTTTTATCGTCGTGTTTTACTACCTGTTGTGGCTTTACACATATATGATAACTACTCTAAAGGGGTAGGGATGAGGAAGGAAGCATTTTACAGGTAAAATACCTGTATTTGCATGGGAGGAGAGATGGAAACCATTTAGGAAAAAAACACTCTTATTAGACTCGACTTGGAATCGAACCTCGATCTTCCCGTCATCAACAGGCCAATCTAACACGGGAGTGACATTTGTCCACTTAAGCGGTTATCTGCAACCAGTAGCAGACCATCACACAGAAGCAAGAAGCGTGTGCATGGTGCTTCAGTATCGCAAGGGCCTCATAATACCAAAACTTTTTTTTTTCATTTTTAATGCTTTGTTAATTGATATGAAATATAACATAATAACGATAATGTCATGCCTAGGTAGGTCGAAAAAAGATATGCAAAACAGTGTTTAGACATATCGAATTTCGTATTCACATAGTGTTATGAGTTAGAGGAGTCTTCCAAAACCGTCACAACATGGTTTCGCTTTCAAAATAGTCTCACAAACATTACGGATCCTAACTTGAGCTAATCTTGGTTCATAAATATTTAATCAAGTAAGGGGAATGTTGGCATGATAAAATAAAATAAATTATAAGCTGATAATAATAATAATAATAATAATAATAATAATTTATAAAAAGCGTAAAGTAAAACTTTGGTTCCTGTCTTGCAGTCTGGACAACAGGGTGAAAGTAGCAAAGCAGACAAATTTATCACCTCCAGCTAGGAGTAATTGGACTATATACCAATCTCTGATGTTGGTCAGGGAGCAGAATTCGAATCAAGACGCGACCATGGCCAGATATCGACCATTGGTCACAACAATAACAAATGTTAGTTACTTATCAATGTGGAGGAGTTACATGCGGCTATTAGCTGCCCGAGCACAGTATAAACTACAAGTAGCTGTTTCGAAAGAAGTGTCTAATAAATATTCACAACAATGTTTCCGTGAGTCTTTGTAATTTCATGTTAGAATCACCGTCACACAACCATGACCCATGGGTCAATAAACTGTACGTTTATTAGAAGCACCTGGAAAGTGAGGCCTTGTTGAAAACACCCTCAGAACTAGGCCCTCCTAGTCTTGGATAACTCATTGCACTCTCCTATAAAGCCACAATCTCAAATTTTAAACAGCTATTGCTCTCAAATAAATCACACTGCACTAAGGGTAGAAATTTTGAAGCACATTACTATCAAAAACAAAAGTTACATCACAAGTATTTAAAATCGATCCCATTTCAATGAAGATCTAAAACGATATCGACATTAACTATATTATGTTAATCATTTTATTAAATATACACAAGAAGAAACAGTAAAAGGAAAACTTCACTGGCAAACAATATTGACCTCTGCTGAGGAAGCAAATTTGGGATCCTTATTTTAGCAGGTATAAGATTTGCATATTTAACTTCCTTTTTTAAATCAAGACCTTTGTTTGAATGTATCACTGAAACATATTTCTTTTAGATCTCAAATAAACATATGTGTTTAGAAAATGTGTTCCATATTATTGTGTAGAGATGGATCTAATCTACTGTTTTACAAAACCGAATCTCAAATCTGAATTTTCATTTAATATTCAAATCCTGAGTCTCGAATTTGAATCTGAGTCTTGGGGAAGAATACAAAAAAAAATGGGGGGGGGAGGGGGGATATATATATAATATGAATAGGAGAAAAAATGTTCAATTCTTTTTTCTAAAATACATTCACTGAAACATTCATAAATTCAGTTACATTTTAAGATAATGGTATGTGGTGTGGTTATATGTTTTTCATCTAATTATGCTGTAGTTGAACCATCAATAAGCAATTTTAGAGCTCTAAAACAAATGACAATTCAAAATTTTGAAGAAAAAAAATTAACCTTTTTATCTAGTAGTGAATCTTCTTATCTCAAATGGCATTAAGTATTTGAGGGTTCAAGGATTCAAGGATAATTCCCCTTATAACAAACTTGTTGTTGCCGGCAGACGAGTCAGTGGACCTGTCGACTCAGCTGAGTGTAGGTGAGCACGCGTTCACCCAAATGCAGGGAGACCTGGACCAGCAACGGCTGCTGGGGGAGAGGCCCCTCGCGGACCCCCTCGATGACCTCCTCGCCCGGGAGATGCACACCAAGGAGCGGTGAGTACAACCAAACAAAGACGAGACGATAAAGCTTTGATCGACATGGTCCATGTTTAACGTTGTTTATATCCCAAACACCAGATCTGTAATTTGGGTAGTGTTTTGGAAGTTAAACCTCTGCATCCCAGACAATTTTTAATAATGTATTTCTTTGTATACCTCCTCAATTCCTAGACTATTTGTTTATAAGAGTCTTATAATATTAACAACACCTACAACTATAACTATAGTTAAAGAAACAAACCTTCAATCGGGATTTAAAAGCTCATCTCACAGCTGATTAACTGTGAAATTAGATACAAGATTATGCTCAAACCAGAAAGCATATTGAAGTACGGTTTTATTCATTTCACAATGGGGAAATTGAGATTAGCATAATAGTTTTTTCAATCCTTCACAAACCACTAAAAGAAGAAAGAACCAAATCCCTAAAAATTAAACAAATAATTTTCTAGGAATAGCCTTGATAAAACACCTATCCAATATATATTGTGGCCAGGGGCGTCACCATTGGGGGAGAGGTAACACACACAGCCCCCTATACCTCCAGACCTAATCAATTTTGGAGATACACCCCTGATTTTGGCCATATTTTATGAACATTTAAATCTGAATTGAGAATTTTAATGTATTCAAAAAGAACCATTTCGTTAAAGACCAAGAAGTTAACTAAGAGAGGCTCATTTTATTTTTGTTTGTTGAAACATATGCTTCCACCTGAAAGAGTTAAAACTAGACCATGCCAAATATATCATTAGAAAAAATAACCTATTATAATTATAAATTTGTTGGTGACCTGGTGGTCTCGGGGTAAGGTGTCAGACTTCTGTGCTTGCGGCCGGGATTCAATCCTCGGTCCCGGCACAGATTTATCTGATTACCAAACCCTTCCTTCACCTCTGACAAGACATCTTGTGAATGTGAGGAATTCCAGGCCTCCATCGTGGTTCGGATTCCACGTTAAACTGTAGGTCCTTCATTTCATCTCACAATCACCCTACCATTACACATTAGCGTAAGTGCGTACAACCCAAACGGGTAGTAAGACGCGGTGCTAATAATAATAATAATAATAATAATAATAATAATAATAATAATATTATAAATTTAAAATTTAAAGTTGGGCTGAAACCACTTTTTCTCAAATACAAGTTATAATCTGAAAAAACATGATATACATGAAAGGTTATGATGGAAGTGATAATGTAAGGCCAGTGTTTTTGCACTTTTTATAGCAAAACTCTTTTTTTCACCAAAATAAATCAAATATTGCTCCATTTGAAAGATAGAGTTTAATTTTCTTCACATGATGATGGTATCAACAGTTGTTGAACATCTGTCATGGGCATAGCGGCGTTAGATGAGCGAAGAAAATTAAAATGAAGATAAAAATTTGTCATCAAATTCCAGGACACTTTTACAGATACTCAAGAACTGTTGATATCATCATATTAAGAAAATTAAACTCTATATTTCTACTGGAAGCTAGGCTACGGCAGGCTAGTAATGGAAAATATATGGCTTGAATAAAAAATTGATTCAGGCCACAGGCTGGAAAAAGTAATGGATTTAATAATTTTTACTAGGGAAATATTTGATTATTTTGACAAAAAAAAGTTTTGATATAAAAACTGCATAAATACTGCTCATAACTTGTGTTCCCTACACTCTCACCTTAACTTTCGCACATCATTGTGATTTTTGTTTTATCTAATTCTTTGATCCAATTTGATATAATTCTTTGATACAGAAAACTAAATTGTAATTAAATTATAAATTGATTTTTGTTGCAATGAGAATTCATATTCAAATAAGTGGCAAATTAACGGTCTGAAGTTTGGTTTTTAGGTTTGTCTTATAATAAGGTTGGGCTAAACCACTATTAAGCATTATAATAACTTTAAATACATTTTCTTAAATCAGTATCAATTTTAAATTACTTTTTTCAGATCTCAAATATGAAATTTTCTTGAGACCTTGTGTCTTCAATATTTTTCAATATTAGGGTAAATTTTAAATTTCGACGTACCCTTACAGGGGTAGACTGTCAGATTCCAAGCGGCACTGGACTATAAATATGATAGCTCTTAGCATATATTAATATCTAGCAATGAAGCTATGTATCAATGGAAGATGAAGTGGTGAGGGGAAGGGTTTATATCCTCATTATTGGTTAATTTAATCCTGAGACCATTTTAGAAACACTATCTATGATCAGTTTCTATCTTCTCCTGACATGAGAACTAATGCTTCTAAACAGCTATACAACAGCTGGGTGTCTTCTTTGGTATATTAAGTTTGTAAAACAATCCTCAACTCCATACTTGTATAGATCACTAAACAGATTTTTACATTTGTTTATAAACAACACCAATAAAAAACAAACAGAATGGTTTTAAATCTAATACCATCACAAATAATGTATTCTTGACCCCTCAGAACCATTCACTGTTACTTTTGATCAAAGTGTAATAAAAAGAAATAATCTAGAATTGAATGAATACATTTATTATAAACAAGTAATTGGGGGATCCCAAATCAAATTGGTCTACCAGGATAGCTCTTGGTATCCCGGCAGCCCAATCCACCCCTGCATCCATATTACAATTTATTAAGATGATGCTCTCAGGTGTATATATTTGAATACTTCCAAAACAGATAACTCCCTTGTTCACCTCGATGCAGTTTAACCCCCTCATCCTTCTACCTTTGCGTTCAACACACTTTTCCCAATATTTTACTAGTTTCACAACTCCGCCATGACAGAATTGAGCATTTTGATGACGTTACCACAACCTTGCCCCCAACTTGACTTTGTCGTTCGATCCAAAGTTATGTCCTGGGAGATGATCCTTAAGTTATGGGAATAGATGAAAATTCAGCGGAGCAAAGTTTTGGTTGTACGGTGGGCGACCCAAGACAGTGAAACCAAAGTGTTGAATCTTTGCAGCTGTTCTTGGGCTGGTGTTAAGTAAAGCATAATTGTGTCAAAGTAATCAGAATTGATGGCTGTGCTTCTAGCATGAATTCTGACCTCACCACATTGCTAATGCACCATAAAATTATTATTATTTTTTTCCCCCATTGATGCTGCATTTTTTATTTTTGTGAAACTTTGTGGGGGTGCTCCATTGACATTTTATTGTTTTCTGGCTCAAACTATTGCACCCAACCTTTATTTCTTGTGACATTGTTATCCAGGAATTCATCACTTTCATTTCCTTAATGCGGTAGAAATTGTTGGCTAATGTCTGCTGAATTATGTTTAATTTTGGGACCGAGCATTCAAGGTTTCCGTTGCGTGTACAAGTGTACACTTTTAAATACTTTAGATCTGCAATTGCTCGCATGAAATGCCAGTTTTTCCTAATAAACTTGGTGATTCTGTATAATTAGTTCGTCCACACATTTCTAATGAGCCTCGTAATTAGCGGTTTGTGACCTTCTGCTCCAGTGTGTATGCCACTCGGGCTAAGAGTGACCCCTTTCTATCTTTCCACCATGAGAACATGCAGACCAACAACAAACAGTGATGCACATTCCTTTCACTAAACAACCTCTATTTTCTAATGAATAAGAGGTACATTTTCTTCATCCAAGAACTCGATCACTGTTCTTTAAAATATATTTAAATTGAAAGCATTACTTATTTTCACGACACCCTTAGATTTAACATAAAATTCATAAAGTTAAAAAGAAATAACTTAGCAATAAAATATACAGAGGATTTTTTTTTTCTTCCTAATTTATCATGCTTAAAAATGAATTTCCTATATGGCTGTGTGGTATAACTCTAACACATTACTCTCATTAAACTGAACATTGTAAGGAGGATAAAAGGGTAAGGCCTACACACTTACTAGAAAACTATAGGCCCCAAACTTCACAATTAAAACTCAACAAAATACATATAATTCTGGGTACATCAGTCCCCGTCCCCTAAAAGAGTATAACACAGACTGGACTATGGCAGCATTTATTACATCTCCAAACATATTTTTAGTTAACCTAGAACAAACCAAAATAACAAGTCTTAAACACAGAAACTAATAATAGTTAGTTAATAGGTATTTCCTACAAATTGCCACTAATCTCACAAAAAAGTTAACGTTCCATCAATTTAAAATATTTTACAAGTCCAAAAGACACACTCTCATATAAACGGTCGCCAACAAAAAAGGCCTTAATCCGAAACCATAACATAAGGTCATATTACATAACTTAATACAATTTCTCTCATTCTTTACAATAATTAAATCATACTGTGCGTTGCACAAACTTTCTTTCACTTTTATCTTAAAATTACTAAAAACTTGTAAGAGTTGTGAAACAAAATAATAGGTATATACATTGTTCTAGAAAATTACACCAGAGATAATAATTGAAATAATATACACAGGGTGTCTACCATCCGGGAAAATCAGGGAAAACGGGAATTAGCCGGGAATTTGAGGTGATCGGGGAAAAAACGGGAATAAGTCGGGAATTTGGTAAATCACAATAAAAATCCGGGAAAATGATATTTTACTCAAAATACGGGAATTTTAGGAAATGATCAGGGGAAATCAGGGAAAAGGTCGGGGATTTCATTGGTCAAGTTTAGTAGACACCATGTATTCACTCTTAGTTAGTCCATGGCATTAAGAACTAGGAACACTGTTAAAAGAGAATTGTTATCTTTGACCACCAAAGAGCATAAGAATCAAATTCATTTTCAAAGACCCGAATTAAAAAGTATATCTATTTGAGTACAACTCATAAACTATTGGTTTTATAAAAATATATTTCAAATAAAAGATTTGTATCTATAATAGTAGTACAACTTTACCAGGATCAGATATTTTATATCTCAAATATTTGCGAAGAAATGATGAAAATCGGAAAATTTCCCTCATGTAAAGTACCCTCAAAGTCATTTTCATGAGAAAATGAAAACGGCCATCTTGTTTTCCCCCTCAGTAAACTACCCTTAAATTTAGGGTTGGACATCTAATACCAAAAAAACCCTCAGGGGGACCTTATTAACACCCCAGATACAAAGTTGTAACCCAATCTATAAAATAATTTTGGCTCTTGCCTGTGGTAGAGAAAGAAAGATGATGATATTGCGAAAACCGCTATTTCAGTTTCAAGGGGTCATAAAATGTCGATATTTATCAAAATCCTGAATTCAAATTTTTTAACGATCACACTAAAAAATAAAAAATGAATATGATGTCAATAATAAAGTATGAATCTAAAAAGTAATTTTGACTGAAAGATTCTAGATATTAACAAGTATTATTTTATGAATTTTAAGGTCGAAAAGCAATTTAGTAGAGAACTTAAACATATATAAATTATTCTTACATTGTATTTAATGTTCAAGCTAACAAATTAGCTACAAGAGTAGTTGCCAAGAGTGGTTTTACCTTGCCGCTCCAGAAATGTTAAATACAATAGTTTCTCCAGAGAAGGATAGAGTTTACCTTAGGTAAGGGGAACAAAAGGAGATAATAAGGGGAGGAAATGTATGCCAACTGTCTGGTGGCGATTCTACACAACAGGCTGCCACGTAGTCCCATCTGGAACTTTCTGGGTCAGGATGTGACATCAACCCATTCTTCTTGAACATCGGGGAACTGCTAAATATCAAATAACTGAACCTTGTTATGTATGATCCTCTATTTATAATATTTTTTTCAATGTACACTAAATACAATGTGCTAGATCGATTTCAGCTCTAACAAATAATTTTCAACACTTCTAATGATTCCTCCCTGAGTGTTTTATCATTCTTTTAAACTTAATTCTTTTTCCCCTTTTTGTGTTTTTTGGTTTCCTCATTTAGAACCTTTTTATGATTGCATTTTGTGTCTTGCGACACATGACGGCAAAAGCCGTCGAATTTTGTAGGTTCATTTTATGCATGATTTATAAAAATATATTTCATATAAAAGATTTTTAATTTTTAATGGTACTACAATGTTGAAATGATAAGTTATTTAGTATCTCAAATAGTTGCGAAGATACGGAAGTTACTGCTTGTGTAAAGTACCCTAAAATTCATTGTCATGGTAAAATGAAAATAGCCAGTTTATTTATAATCTTAATCAACACATAGATACGAATTTTAATCAAAATCGTTAGAGTTGATTTTGAGAAAATCGATTTTTTCTCTTTTTGCCCTTTCTTAAACTACTCTTAATTATAAGTTTAAATAGACACACAGACAGATGTCGACATCCATCAACATTTCAGGTTAGATTTTCTTTTGTGGTCGCAATACTTTTACCTTTTGTGTTTGAAAAGTTAAAAAATATATATACTTATGTATAGCTTGAAAGTTATTGGTTTTATAAAAATATACTTCTTATAAAATATTTGTATTATAAAGAAACTTACATATTTGTAACTATAAGTAGTTTCACATCTCAAATAGTTTAGGAGATATTATAAAAAAAGATAATTTACGCATCAGACTGGAGCTCTTAAAGTCATTTTACCGAAATATTGAGAAAAGCCATTTTGTTTGGAATATTTATAAATGTTTAAAAATAACATTTAATCACAATCATAAGAGCCGATTTTGAGAAAATCGACTTTTTCTCTTTTTGCCCTTCAGTAAACTACCCTTAATTTTAGGGTTGGATATCCAATTAATCCATCAACATTTCAGGTTAGATTTTCTTTTGTGGTCGCAATACTTTTACCTTTTGTGTTTGAAAAGTTAAAAAATATATATACTTATGTATAGCTTGAAAGTTATTGGTTTTATAAAAATATACTTCTTATAAAATATTTGTATTATAAAGAAACTTACATATTTGTAACTATAAGTAGTTTCACATCTCAAATAGTTTAGGAGATATTATAAAAAAAGATAATTTACGCATCAGACTGGAGCTCTTAAAGTCATTTTACCGAAATATTGAGAAAAGCCATTTTGTTTGGAATATTTATAAATGTTTAAAAATAACATTTAATCACAATCATAAGAGCCGATTTTGAGAAAATCGACTTTTTCTCTTTTTGCCCTTCAGTAAACTACCCTTAATTTTAGGGTTGGATATCCAATTCCAAAAATCCTTTGGGGCAGCCCTATGAAGACCCTAGATACCAAGTTTTAGCTCGATTGGTAAAATAGTTTAGGCTCTAATTGGGGGTACAGACAGACAAAAAGTCAAAAACAACTTTTTTGGATTCGGTGGGATCATGAAATGTCAAAATTCATCAAAATCTTGAGTTCAATTTTGTTGACGATCACAATACTTTCTCTACCTGTAAGATAGCGAGAAAGTAAAACCACACACACAACTTGCCTTTCAATTATTAATGTCTGGTCAAGGACAATAAAATACATTTCTCCCCGACTATTGAGGTCTATGTTCATAGTATATTGTCAGGTGTCGATCAATCTCCCAGTGTATTAATAACAAGAAGTTACCTTCTTTGATGGCTGCATGGTCTAAGGCATCACTCTCACAATTGAGTAGACTATCGGTGGCAGGGAGATTGGAGTTCAAATCCCTGTCAGGTGTACTAAGGGTGACTTAAATTCCTAAATGGTTTACTTTCTTTAAATTCAACCTTCCTTATCCTCACATAACTAAAAAAAAAGTTGTTTTGATCAAATAGGGATTAGCTGACATCCGAGACTAAACTATTTATTTGGCCCTTCATCTCTTAAATGGAGGTTTTGAAGTGTTTTAAACTTGTTTGACCAGAGGAGGATCTGTAACATGTTCCAAAAGCTATTATTATCAACTCTTTTTATAATTAGATACATCTTTCCCGTCAGCTTTAATTGCATCAATTTAAAAGTTTCCTCAGGTAATTACTAAAACAGGTTTAGTTTTGAATAATCCCAACCTTATTATGAATTTCCGGTTAAACTAGCTAGTTTTAAAAAAATATATTATTTTAAACGTAAAAAGATTAATCATTTTTTTTTGTGATTTTTTTCTATGGATGTTTAAGTTTTATACAGAGCATGTTAATGAAACATTTCCAGGAAATCCATTACTTTAACAACACTGTGGTAAAAACTTAGATTCAATTAGAGTAAATTAGCAATATACTATTATTCTACGCTAGACAGAACTCACACTAACAATAATGGTCACGTTTTCATACTTCATTATTATTGACTTGTCGACATTTGAGCACTTATTAATTGGGGCTAGGAGGAGAGGTATTCAAAGAGGCATTGCCCCTTTAAGTTTTTGAGGACACAATGTCTCCCTGAAATCCCCAAAAGTGAAATTTGAAGCTTTATACCAATTTTGGTCAAAATCCATCTCTTGATAGCAGACTGACTTCATCTAAGAAACTGTAAATATAATAAAAAAAGTTAATCTGCTTCAGTAGTTGAATATTCTAAAGCACCACTCTAGCAATAGCTCAGACTGTCATTAAAAGAGAGATTAGGTTTGTGAAGTTGCAGCACACACAACGGCACAAATTCAGAAATCTCTGCCAAAATTTAGTGCTGAATTTGTACCATAATCATATCCTATTTGCATTATTTATGCCTCCAAAGTTTTTATATAAACATCAAAAAATGTTGGGTGCTACCAACTTCATGTAGCAGCAACCTTATGGCACAAATTCTGAAACTTATATCAATTTTTAGTGCTGAATTTCTGCTCAAAAATATCCCACTCCCATAATTTGTGCCATCAATCTTTGAGAAAACGCCTACAAACTTTGGGTGCTTCTGGTTGCACCCTAATGATACATATTCTGAAACCAATGCTTTATTTAGTGCTGAATTTGTGCCACAAGAATATAATATAATATATTTAATGTTAAATTTGTGCTGCGAAAATATTTTACTCCACTAGTTTGTATCACCATAGTTTTCGGGAAAACACAAAAAATCTTTTGGTGCGGAATAGATTTCAGAATGTCTGTCATATGAAATTAGCATCACCCAACATTTTTGGTGTCCAAACCAAAATTAAGGTGGCACAAATTATACAAATAGGATATTCTTGTGACACAAATTTATCACTAAATATTGGCATAGGTTTCAAAATTGTTGCTATTATGAGAGCACCCACTCGACAACTAGCCATCACAGTGCTTGGAGGGGGAATGAATAGAGGCTACAGCTGCAGAACGAGGAAGGAGAAATGCATCACAACTTAAATCTTCAGGTGTTTTAATGAACATTTTGGTGGCACAATTATGGTAGTAGGATATTTTTGTGACCAAATTAAGCTCAAGATATTGGAATAAGTTTCCAAATTTGTTGCATTTTAAGTGTTGCCATTGCCATAGACCTGGGTAGTTCAGGGCTCAAATCACAGCCGAGTGTATTTAGAGTGGTTTTTCTTAAATGGTTTACCATCTACTTCCACACAAATGGGATACACATCTTCTATATGCAAACTTACCCATATAAGGATGAGGAAGGTTATATTTAGAGGAAGTGTACCCGCATTTTCATGGAGGGAGAGTGGAAAACCATTTTTGGATAAACCATCCTCAGGACATAGAAATATATCATAATTTTGTTTATAAGTCATTTATTATTACATTCATACATTAATTCAAGTGCTAAATTAATGTTTGGGGATCTTGTTGATGAGTTTGTCATATAATTATGTTGGAGATGACCTAACAAATGGCAGTATTGGAGCTGTAAAAAAAATTACAATTACAATTTGTTTAAATCTTCAATTAGATAGTTTCTTAAATTCTGGAATCTCAACTATCTTTAACCCACTCCCTGGTGTGCGTGTAGCACAACTATCTACATGGGTCCAAGCAGCCATTTTTATTCTTTTATACTCTTATCCAACAAATATTTTCATTACTGATTTATTTTCTCATTTAGTACCTTATTCATGGTCATAGTTTAGCATTGAACTAGTAGTTACATCTATCAGCTTCACTCTGAAATATTAATTATTATTATCGCTAGCCCCCCGTCTTACTACCCGTTCGGGTTATAAGCACTTACGCTAATGTGTAATGGTAGGGTGATTGCGAAATGAAATGGAGGACCTACAGTTTAACGTGGGATCCGAACCACGGTGGAGGACTCTTGAAGTATTTAAACTGGCTTTTAGTACAAGTGGTTCATGTATTACAGTAAATTATTGCAATGGAAAATAGATTCATGCCAGCACTAGGGAAAGTTCGGGCAAACATAGCAGATGTTCATCATCTGCACCACAGAAAGAGTTAAAGATCCAAAGCTTCGATTAGAGGGCTCCCATCTATAATTAATATAGTGTGTTTATTATTTTATCACAATAAAACACGTTATAATTTTATCCTCCCTGTGATTCACATATTATTACCCATCCAGGCTCTGTATTATTATTATTAGCACCATGTCTAACTACCCGTTCAGGTTATACACACTTACGCTAATGTGTAATGGTAGGGTGATTGTGAGATGAAATGGAGGACCTACAGTTTAACGTGGAATCCGAACCACGGTGGAGGCCTGGCATTCCACACATTCACAAGATGTCTTGTCAGAGGTGAAGGAAACCAGGCTCTGTACATATTTACACTAATGGGTTTAACTATGGGAACCCGTTTAGGTGGCTGCATGGCATAAAGTGTTACTATCACAATATAAAAGACTGGCGACGACGATATTGAGGTTCAAATCTCGATTGGATGTATTAACATTGGTTTTCCCAAAAAATGGTTTTTGCCACTCTACTGCTACACAAATGTCAATGCACTTATTCTAAATATAACCTTCCTCATTCCTAATATCATTAACATAATTGATACATAAGAGTTAGTAACCTCAGTTGACTTTTTTTTTTCTTACTCGTCCCACTGACCATTATTACATGACAATAACAGAGGACTGTAGTCGGTCATATGGACATGTGATGTAAGAGAGAGTATTTTGCATGAGTGGTTCCAGCTCTTCTCACATGAGCATACCACTGTGATTTTTCCACTATTCATTCATCTTGCCGGCAATTTCAAGGCCAAGGTCAGTTGGACGATTTCTCCCCCCCACCCCTCCCCCCTAACTATTCACCCATCTTGCCGACACGTTCATGTGCGGTTTGACAATTTTTCTATTACATCAATAAAAAGTTTTTTTAAAAAAAGGTGCCCTATTTCAATTCGTAATTTAAATAGTGTAATATTTTACATTCACTTTTTATATGGACCTTTTTTTTATTTTTCACTGTGTCTTAATACCCACTCGAGCTATCCACACTCAACTACACTAATGCTAATGAGGAAACTAGAATATGAAGGAAATGTACTTACATGGTTTGTGGAGACAGAGTGGTAAACAATTTAGGAAAAATAACCTTCAATAGCCTACACTTTGCTGGTATTTGAACAAAAGCTACCATGTTGCCGGCAAACTAAACTAGAAGAACTCGACATTTACTCCGCCCGCATGCCCACCAAAATGGGTCTGAAATAATGAGTTAGGGTTCATACTTAAACTTCACATCAAACTTCATTGAATACAAGACAGCTATCAAGTGCAATTTTAAGCTACCAGAGCTCACTTAATATGTTTAGATTCCTGAAAACCTCTTGACTATAGAAATTCAATTTATTAATCAGGTAATTGGATTAAATCATTTAAATTATTCATACACACCTTGTTTCAGTTAAATAATAATATGACTTCCGGAACAAACCCTCTACCTAGATTTTATTTTTATTATGAAGATTTTTCGTAACTTGTAAATTATAAACCAGGTCAGAATTGAAGGTTTATTTATTTACAAGTTATAGTTTTTATTTTCATTTTTTTGTTTATTTGGTTTTTGAAGTTTTCAATTTTTTTTTTCCCCTCCTTTAGGTTAGGCCAAGCTATACTGGGTTTTATCTTAAGCCATAAACATTCTTCCTCGCCTTACGTCATGCTTTATAAATAACCACTGAAAAATTATATAAAGCACTGCATCTTACTACACATTCAGACTATACACCCTATTTTATATTATAATTTATCATGTCTAGTGATGTTCTCATGGCTCTGCACCAGGAAAGCCGGTATTTTATTTTTTGTGTCTGTGACAAACAAGGAAAGTGCAAAAGTTTAAATAATTTACACTCCTAAAAAACAAGTAAAATTACTGGAATATCTGTGACATTTAACAGCAAGCTTTAAATAGTAGTGCTTGGGGTGTAGAAATAAAAGTTAACTTGCTAATTCAAGAAGCAAGCACACTGATTTGAACAAATGTTTTATTCTAGGGACGTGTAAGACTCGAAAATATCTTGAAAATTCAAGAAAGAAAAAAAAAATCTCGATCTTGTCTTGAAAGTTAAAAAAAATGAATTTCAAAAATTCTAGAAAGCAAAAAAATTCAAATAGTGGCCCTAAGAAATTAAAAAACCAAACTGGGAATTTATTATTTCCAATAATACCGTAGTAACCCAAAAATATGCCGCATTTCCACCCTAAAAACAACCTTTATTAAGAAATGTTTTGGCTATAAATATTGTTTTTCAATATCAAACTTTGACAATATAAGCTGCTACACTACAAAATTAAATTATAAATGGTGTTCATTGTAACTACCTATCACTATTTTATTAATTGCCTTTAAAATGTGAATGAGCTATATCTCCAGTGTTTGATTCAAGTAAAATACAGTCTGAAGCAAGCGCCAGCTCAAATGTCAAAAAAGAACTTTATGGACTATTATAAACATAATTTTTTTTTTTTACTTTCAAAGGACGTTTTCTCATCTCGTTCTCGTGTCTCGATATTTTGTTATATTCTCGTATTGACTTGCAAAAAATGTTTCTCGCACATCCCTATTTTATTCTTCTCTCTGCCACCCCTTCTGATCTCCCTACTCCCCTGTTCCACCAATCCCCTTCCCTCATTGTATTTTTTGAAACATTGGATTGTGTATAAATACTGCGTATATTTCTGCATCAAACTCAAATCATCCTCTTTTAATATCAGTTATATGTTATCACACTGAGTTATTTTATGAGAAATTGTATTTCATCCCTTTATACCTCACTATAAATTGTCTAGGGAAGTGGGGATTCCTTCCGGATACCTTGGAAAATAGGAAAAAATTGTGGTAAGTTGTGCCAAACCTATGTACATTTTGTCATATCCCAAGATTTTAGTGTACTGTATCAAGAAACGCATATAACTCTTGAGATTAGTATTGCAACGTGGCATTATAATCATTGGGAACTGAGAACATTTTAGTAATGGGCTAGTTTTTTTTTTGTTTGTTTTTTAAATTCTTTTCTAATATGCATGCAATGTCAGACATACGAGCGGGACCCAAAAGAAACCAGACTTTTGCTCTAAAAAATTAATTTATTAAGTTTTTTACAAAATTCTTTAGTCTCCTTCAAAGTACTCTCCATTAGATGCAATGGATTTGTCCAGTCTTTTTTTCCACTGTTTGAAGTACCTATATAACTCTTCAACTTTGATGTCGTCCAGTGCCCTCTACGAAGCTGTTTTTACAGCCTCCACACCATCAAAACGCTTCCCTTTTAGATTTTTTTTTTCATTCTCTGCAACAGAAAAAAGTCTTACGGGGCTAGGTCTGACGAATACAGAGGGTGGGAAACAATAGCCCACCCCTGAGAGCCCAAATAGCAGTTCACGGACAAGGCCGTGTGTGCGGGGGCGTTGTCATGGTGAAGGAACCAGTCACCTGATCGCCAGAGTTCCAGGTGTTTCCTTTGCACATCCTCCATCAAACGTCTTAAAACTTCCAAATAAAAGTGCTGATTAACAGTCCGACGAGGGAGGACAAATTCCCAGTACACAATTCCACGAACATTGAAAAAAACAATGATCATTGTCTTAACATTTGACCTCACTTGTCTTGCGTTTTTTGGTCGGGGGTAATTGGGGTCTTCCACTGGCTAGACCCTTGCTTGGTTTCGGGATATCTGTAACACCAACTCTCATGACCTGTAATGGCCTTGGTCAAAAAGTTTGGGTCACTTTCAATCTGATTTTTCAAGTCCTGTCTCAAATTCAGACGAATGGTTTTTTGACCCTGTGTGAGCAGGCGAGGAACAAACTTAGTGGCAACACGTCTCATTTGCAAATCCTCAGTCAAAATCCGCTGGCATGAGCTCTAACTCACTCCTGTCTGTTCTGAAATTTCGTTGGTTGTGAAACAACGATCCTCATTGATTTTTTGGCAGATTTTTTCAATATTTTCATCGTTTCATGATGATGAAGGATGCCCAGAACGAGCATGATCTTCAACACTCATCTACCCACGTTTAAAGCGCCCAAACCACTCAAAAACTTGTGTGCAGCTCATAGAATCTTTCTCAAAATCCTGTTGAAGCATTTGATAAGCTTCCGTTGCCGATTTTTCAAGCAGGAAGCAAAATTTCCAACACACTCTTTGTTCCTTTAAATCTGCCATAACGATTTTGTAGGCAGTAAACGAGAACAGTTGAGAAAAACACCACTATAATCAAACGTAACCTTCTACGCAGAAACCGCTTGGGCAACTGATTTGGGAAGGTCTCTAGTAGACCCACCTAGCGGGAGAACACTCTACTACACCTAGGAACGGCCACACTTTTTCAATCCAGTTTCTTTTGGGTCCCCGCTCATATGTAGGAGCAAAACATCACTAACTCACTATTGAAACGAAATCACAAATATCATTAGATAGAATAATATTTAATTATTTTAAAATAAAACTACACCAAAAACTGTGGTGTAGTAGCGAAATGTTTGCCTTCCTCGCTATTTTCTAGTCTCCTCTTTGGTTCTATAGCCAACTAATGACTTCTGTGAAAATATTTAACATAGGGATCAGGATTAAATTGATCCAGAATGTTCTCATCTAAATTGACTTATAAAATCTGAAATATGTTTTATAGTAGGAGACGTTCTTTTTGACGTTCATAGTATTGAAAGCTTTTCATCCTGAGTGCTGCTAATTGCACAGGTTTCCATAACAGTCCTGGCTTCCTTTACACTATTGGTAATAGGAAAAATGTTAACAATAGGCTCGCAAATTTCAGAAAAAATTAACACTGTGCGCGGCATGAGCCCACTAAAGTTCAGCATTGATTATAATTTAAATAATGAAGCAACTCTGCCACTCGCTTAAGCTAGCTCCTTGGTTGTAAGGGACTTTCTTCTTTTTTGTTTGCTTGCAAAATTTCTAAATATTTATAATTAAAACCTTATTTCTCTTGCCTTGTGTTCACTCATTAATTTTAACATGATTGACCGCACAATAGTGCCCTTAATAAACATTATTTCTCAAAATTTTAACAAAACACCACTGTTCCTCGAAAGATAACCTTTGGTTTCCATTGTAATTTTAAAAGAGTGTACAGGGTCTAATGTGCAACTTCCATGCTCGTGTGCTCACTCATTAGCCTCCCGGAACAAAGGAAACTCTCTGCAGCTATTTACTACCACGCTGAAGGTGATAAGACAGAGCAAAATATCCTGCTTTCATCTAACAGCATGACTAACATAATTACAAACATTTAAAGTAAATTAATTAGTCTGTGCGATACCTATTAGGAGTGGCAGAAAATTATTTGTGTTGGATGTTAACTCTATAAGCCTTGGGTTTGATCTCAGATCAAATTATGTTGTTTTGTTTTTAAACATTTCTCTTGGCAAATGCTTGTAGTTAACACTTTTCATCTTTCTTTAGAGTAAATGGTTGTAAGCTATTACTAACCTCAAAATCAATCTCTTTAATTGAGAAACTGATTACTTATTCAAGCTCATAAATTACACCAAGATATTTTCATAGTAATATTCTCATTTTATCTAATTACCCTTTTTTTATCCGTTTACTTAACTTGTATTAACGTACATTTTTTCAACTTTTTATGAACATGATTCATCTATTGCATTATTTGATTAATTTTACTAGTCATTAATTGAAACAGGTAACCGACCCTGTGATGTAATAGTCATTGCACCTGGCTACGAATCTAAGGGTCCTGGACTCAAATCCTGACTAGTACCTTCAGGGAAATGATCCCAACGGTAACCAAGGTTTTGTTAACTAGGCATAAGTTATGTTTAGACTCACACCTGCTCCACAACTTTGTTATAACTATCATCACAGCGGGTACGGCATGTAGACAGCCTCCTTTGGTGAAACCTGGGCATTGTTCGGTGCCACCAGCGTGACTAATAGTCTAAACATAAGGCGGCCAAACCTGGATGTCATGTCCCTGCCGGTCATATATACCCAAACGATTAATAAAAAAGTAAATTGTATCACATTACTAGACGAGAGGAAGACACTAGACCTAATACACACATGACCCCACTACAAATGTTTCCCATTTATTGATGGGCCGATAAATATGTTTGGACACTCATGTTTCATGCTATACTAGGTTTGCATTGAACTTGATGCTCTGGCACTACAAATAACAAAATTGGAGCCATTTGAAAAGTATGCTATATATTTTGGTTAATTTGTTGACGCTTGTCTCCCCCTTGTTTCCCTCTCCTCCCTGTCTTCTCTGTCATGCTTTGTTAGCAAATTAAAAACATATGTCATGCCTGGCTAACCAGGTTACCTAGATACACGATTATGCTCTAACCATATAGTGTATGGAAGTGTATGCACTCTTTGTTAAAGGGAAATATAATGATCAAAAGGATTTTTTTTTTTTTACATTTTTTAACCTAGTCTAAACTAAATTGTGGCCATTTAGATTTCAGTTTTTATTAATTTGTTTAGAATATCAAACAATATAATTATACTTCCTCTGCTGTGAATAATGACCCTGAACACGGGATGAATTCTTAATAGCTCAGAGGCAGAGCATTGGCATGCTAATCCAAGGGTCTCAGGTTTGATTCTCGTGTCAAGGTATCATTTTTAAATTAATTGGAGTAATTTGTACTTACCCTATAGCAAAATATATTTCCTTTATATTTGGGTTTGGTTTTTTTTTATGATATTGTGAGAGATAGCAAGTTCAAGAATATTCTTTCTGAAAAAATGGATTACAAAATAAGTAAAGTAGTGTACAAATTGGATAAACCTATTATTTTCATTTCTTAATTTAATATAATTTATTTGAGGTATTTGACGGACACTCTCTTAACCGACTGATTATATCAGCACGTGGCTTATAAACTAACTTAAATCTATAACAGACACAACATCCAGCCCCCGGTAGTCAATTCATCACTCTGAAAGGTGAAACCCACATTTCACCAATGATACATTCTTAGGTTGTACCAGGATTTGAACCCGGAACCCTTAACCCATAACCCAGTCTACAGATATGCAACTGACTAAGCTAAGGTGCTAGACTGTATTTCATATCGAATACAACAAACACCTGTTCCCAGCATATTTACCTCTCTTAATTACCCGGTATTGTTGATGTGACTCAGCACTATTAAAACTCTCGCATGAAACCTAAACTCGCATTTTAAAGTTACACCTCCTCTCCTCCCCAATTCATTCCACAATATTTCTTACTCGGTACATAATTTCACTGATGCAATAAGTGCTTTTATTACTGTAACCCTCATAATATACTGATTCATTGAGGTAATATTTCATTTCAAGTTTTTTTGTGTCAAACCATGAAGGATGTATAATTCAATGGGGTGGGGGCTGATTCATTTCAAGTTTATGTGGCAAATAATGAATCCTGCTGGCACGTTTCCCATGCTTTCGCCATTTCAGCCTCAAAGCTGTGTCACATGTTGTAACACCCAGCACCAAGGGTGTGAGCAGACATTTTGATTGCCATCTTGAGAATTCAACGACTTTACATGTGTTTAACCTGCATTGTTGGTGGTCGCATGATCTAACACATTATATCCTTACTTGTTTATCTTACTCCTTTCATTTTTACTATATAAATTTTGTATATATAATTTTTAATTAATTGTAGTCGAATATCAAGAAAACTAATAGTTAAGTAAAATATTATCAATTTTTACTACAAAAACACATTTGTATTTTTAAAAGCTCTTCTTATGAAAATCGAACTATGGGCCAGTTTCATAGTCAGTCTTAGTACGCCTCAAGTGCGGCGCTATACTAAGTACATGACGACACCTAGCTAAACAAGAATGGAATGGACCAGTTTTGCATATAAAACTTGCCCATTCCATTCTGGTCTAGCTAGGTGTCGTCTTGTATTTAGTATAGCGCTGCACTTGAGGCGTACTAGGTTTGAGTGTGAAACTGGCTCATTAGTTGACACACAAGAGTTATTAATTACTTGATCTAAGGTGTATGAATTAGGGGGATAGCTTGGAAGAAATGCACCCACATTCGTGTTGTGACACTGTGAGGAAAAAAACCCATTGGAAATTACATCTGTAAAAATCAACTGTTGCATCAGGTTGGGTTTCAAACTCTGACCTCCCTGTCAATGGGGACAAAATATGACTTTTAATTAATTAATTTTTATTTCAATTAATATGTATGTATCATTTCACTAGAATAAAAAAATCACAATAATTCGCTGACTTGTACGTATTTGGATTACGAGTATTGTGGGCAACTGACATCTGGCAGAATACTTTTATTGCAAACATTGGTTGAAAGTTGGTAATGTGTAAATATTTATCATCTTCTTGGTAATACTATCTTATCAATCAAAGGTGTTAATAAACACATCTAATAGTATTTTTATAAGGATTACTGTATAATTATTTTTTTCATAGCTTTCTTTTGGGGTTATACGCCTATTTACTAATTACACTAATGGGTTCGGGATTAGGAAGGTTTAATTTAGAGGAAATACACCCGCATTTGACTGGAAGGAGATTGTAAAACCATTTAAGAAAATAACCTTAGTACACCCAACCTGGATCGAACCCTGACCTCCCCATTTTTAGTCTAACACAAGAGTAGCGTGTTAAATCACGCGACTACTGAAGTGGGTTTTGTAGCTTATTGAATTTAAAAAAAAAATCTAGATTGTGGCAACAAGAGATATTAGAGTATATTAAATAATAAATTAAATGGCACTATATTTACTCTTGTACCATGTTATAATTGGCCACCAATATAAATATAAAAAAATTATAACCTAGAGAAAGAACCATATAAAATATTATTTTCAAAATAAATATTTTTTAAATTCATATATATTATATATTATATATATATATATATTATGAACACATCTGTACACGATTTGTATGACATCATCAACCACTCAAGTTTCTACTCATTCACCATCCTAATTTAGGAAGACGAGGCAACTTTTTAGAAGCTCCTGTTTGTAAATCATTTTTAAGTGAACTACAGTCACCACTTTCACCAAAATGAAACATTCAAATAGCTCTTTTAATTAGTTTGTATTTCAATTATGTAAAAATGGTTAAGAGAAGAACATAATTAAAAACAAATAGTTTGCTGTGAATGTTTAGACTGTCAAAAGTGACAGCTCCACACTTGATCTCGCGGATCATATGGTTTGGCAAATGGATACATTAGAGTAGATCTGGCAACATTTGCTATCACTCCAGTGGTGAATATACTTCAATAAAGTATGCATTAGTTTTCTTACAGGGAGTTATTTTTTTATATTCATATACTTAGTAAGATACTGAATAGTTTCATTTTCTAAAAGTTTTATTTCCTTAAGTAGAGCCTTTCTAACTTTATTTATCCCTCAAATAATCATATATGTCAAAAACACATCATATTTAAGCATGATTCAATCCAAGTGAATTTTCAACTTACTCATAAGCCTTCATAACGAATTAAGCATGTATGTCAAGAGGACATCCTTTATGGGTCTGAATATTAGAACTTCATTTTTCACAAGCCTCTGACTATACCTTTAATGATTCTTTTTTTTTCTCCTACGTGTATATTATCATCTTCCTGCGTGAAATATCCCACGCTGGTGGTATTATGCCACTATTGATCATTTGATGTTGAGTGCCCTTGCAACATAGAGCCCGTTAAGTGTGCAACCTTCACATTGCCTATCAACACGTATGGAACCTCTTCTATTGTTTGTTCTCTTGAAACAAGGTACACCACCATCAAGACTTTGATCCAGCCTTGTTTGACAATGAGCCCAGTTTACCAAACATCACCACATACACCGGTAAATAATATTATTTACCGTCTGCAGGGCGGGGGAATAAATTCACAATCACATGCATTGTCGATATTTACCATTCCTCTTCATTTAGTTCCTTGAAATTCACACTCCTTCTATTACGTTATACAGTTCAATTTACCAATAACAAACCAGAATACTGCACCAAAGCTAATAAATGTATGCCTTTATTATATTATATTATATTATATTGTATTTATTTATTTAAAAAAACTGTTTTATATCCTACTTGCAAACTCATACTACTCTGCTAGGATCAGGTTGTAAAACTCACATACATTTCCCATTATGATTTTAAGGGCCAGTTTCATAGTCAAATTTAGTACGCCTCAAGTGTGGCGCTACACTAAGTTCATGACGACACCTACCTAAACAAGAATGGAATGGGCCAGTTTCCTATGTGAGAATTTAGGTAGGTGTCGTCTTGTATTTAGTGTAGCGCCGCACTTGAGGCGTACTAAATTAGACTATGAAACTGGGCCAAAGTCTTGATATTTTATATTAGTGAGCTTAACACTCACAATAGATTTACTTCAAGGTCAAGGCTCAACTTTCAAGTCAGGCCATACAATCGGAGTGAATTTAATCATGTGATTTATCACATTGTTTTTATACCCTATCCCATTTCATCTCACAATCACCCTACCATTACACATTAGCATAAGTTCGTATAACCCGAACGGGTAGTAAGACGCGGTGTTAATAATAATAATAATAATAATAATAATAATAATAATAATAATAATAAATAATAATAATAATTTTATGCCCTGTCCATCCATGCTAATGAGGATGCATTTCCTCTAAGTTAGTTATGTTTCCAATTATATCAAGTCATTAATGATCTTGGTTTTAAACATACTGATTAAAAATATAATTGGCTCATCCTTAATCTGGCTTTAAAAATACATTGGTGGTTACGCAGGCTAAGGGGTCAAAGTTGTTTGTCCTAGTTAGACAGTGACAAAGTGGTTGGTATATGATATAAGGTTTATTTTTCTAATACAATTTTGTACTATCTCTCTTCCTTTCTATCTCTCTCTCTCTCTCTCACAAATGTGGATACACTTATCTGAATTTTTAAACTTCATTCTTAACTCATTAGAATATACATGTTGATAAATCAACCCGGTAGAAAAACTATTATCTAGAAAAAAGTTTTAAATTTATTGCATTTTATTTTTAAAATTGCTAAATATTGAGAGAACTAATAACCCACCTTTGGTTGCATGCACACATCTTTGTAGTTTTATAGCAAGCATTTCATTGTGTTTGTGAAGGTCTTATTGACTATAACAGGTATATAAACTTCACTAGTCACATGACACCTGCCTGGTATTATTCATTCAGTGCAGTGGATTACAACCTGCTGTCTGAAAGCTACCGTGAGGCGGACTAGAGGTGAATAATTAATTTATGTACTGTCGTGATATTTGTCTACATTGTCGGTAGTCATTCCCCTTCACTGCGGGAGTTATGTAACCGTCTCAGTCAAGCGATAAAATTTACAATATGTGGGAATTCGTTAGACTTCTTAAGGATCCTCTGAAAGTAGTGACTTCCTTTCTCCATTCACTACAATTATTAACTTTTATTTAAGTTATATATGGCTAGTTATGTTTCTAGTTTGGATTTTAGACATGAGTAGATATATATTGAGTCCTATGTATGTTCTTTTTAACAAAAAGTGTGGAGATTTTTCAAAGCTTGTACCCATGGAGGAAGGGAAGGGGGTACTTAGGGATTAAACTACGACTCCTTCAAATGTCAATTGATACTATATTTAATTTGAATTAAAACATGACTTTTCAACAAATTAGGCCTATATTAAAAATAGCATGATGCTATTTTATTATCATTTATTTGCTCAGCGTCTTACTCTCTGTCTGTGTCACTAATGGGTTATGAAATGACAGGACTGATACACAATTGGAAACCAGGAAAACGTGGAAAAGGCAGTTAAATTGTTGTGAGAGGGAAAACTCGTGGTTAAGTCAGGGAAATTTTAACAGTCACTGGAATTTTCACTTATTTTTTGCGAAGATTCTCAAAATGTGTAGCAGAAGAGAGTGTAACCTAGTACAAACTATTAATTTTAACTGCAATTCATGTTATTTTCAGGTAGATCACTGACATATTTGTCTTAAATTATTCTTATGTAAGAATTTAATAAAAAAAACTTGGCATACTAAGACATTTTTGATCTATAGCGAAGCATGTATAAATAAAACTGAAAAAGTTTTTTTTTTGGTCGGGAAAACCTGGAAAAATTGGAGAGATACAAAACTTAAAATAGTTACATCCCAGTATGAGGAAGTTAGACATTAGAGAAAATTTGCCCACATTTGCTTGGAGGGAGAGTGGGAAACATCTATGGAAAAACACTCCCAATACACCCGTCTGGGGTTTGAAACTTTGGCCTACTTGTCATCAGAAAACAAGACTAGATGATCTTGACAAGTTATTGTTCTCCCCAGTGTGGTCAGATATACTATTATTGAGTAATAAATTATCATACTTTTATCTACGGGTTATTGTAATATATGTACATACGTACAGTTGTTGAAAGTATTTTGTGCATGATGCTGCAGCCGGTTATTTTTGTGGCCCATGATGTCACAAATCATACAGTATGGAATGGTTAATTTTATCACCGACAATCCAATGTGTTTATAACACACTTTTTTTTTTGTGCATTGCGTCTTAACCCATGTGGCTAATCCACATATTTACATTAGTGGGATAGAACATTTATAATTCAATAGAAGTGTATATGCTCTGCTTCCATCCCCTCGCCCCCTCTTACCCCATTTGAAAAATATATGTGACTGACCACACAACTAAAGGTATGATCTGCTTCATTGGCCTCTTGGCCTAACGTGCTACTCGCGTGTTAGACTAGACACCCGAAGACAAGGAAATCAGAGATCGAATCGCGTTTGGGTGTAATGAGGGTGATTTTTCCTAAATGGTTTTCCACTCTTCCTCCATGAAAATTCAGGCACACTTTCTCTAAATTCAACCTTCCTCATCCCTAACTCATTAGTTTAATTAGTATATGATATGTGTATAACCTGAACAGGCGGTAAGGCGCTGTGCTAAAAAAAATAAAAATAAAGGTGCGATTGAGTGTTTTTTTTCATCAAATATCATAAACCAATCCTCTAACTATTTTGTTAAGAACAGTAAAATAAAATGTTGTTTCTCAGTTGTCAAGCCTTAAAGTTGTTTCAAATATTTCTTGATAACATTAGCATGCATGCAGGAGTAGGATATACAATCTGTTATATACCCTTTCTTAAAAGTAACTTCATAGTGTGTTTTCATATTAAGGTCATTCACCTCTGTACTAATTCAAGGGCAGTTTTACTCTAGTGAAATCCTCTTGGTAATGCTTTTTTCTTATTCCCCTCCTTCCCTTCGTGCTCTGAAGAGTTTCGTTGCTTCTATGATATCA